>JANHFK010001239.1:1425-13867 GCA_036250565.1 Sibynophis collaris
TGAGATATTGGAACACTGCTATCATATCTCCCCTAGTCCTTCTTTTCATTAAACTAGACATACCCAGTTCCTGCAACAATTCTTGAACAACTTGTGGAGCTTTGGAGCATTTTCAAAGATTCCCAAGTCTTCCTACCTTTTCCTTTCACGTTTTTGAATAAAATGCATGAATTCCCCACAACCAAGACCAAATAGCAATTTTCGTTCTCATTCTGTGTACTTGTTTGCTCTGATAGGAGGACTACAATCAACTGAGACCCCTCTCCTACCCCAACACAGATGTGTTCTTGATCTGCTTCTCTGTGGTAAACCCTGCTTCCTATCACAATGTCCAAGAGGAATGGGTTCCAGAACTGAAAGTCTGCATGCCACAAGTGCCTTATGTTCTGATAGGAACACAGGTAAATGACCAAAAAGAAACAGCGGAAATGTACATCAGTTGTAGACCAATATATTCTATGAAACACAAGCTTGAGTCCTGCAAAGAAGAAGGGCGGGATATAAATTAAATTAAATTAAATTAAGCTAGTTAGGGAATAGCAAGGAAAACTTTCCTACAATGAATTGTGTTTGATCACAAAAGGATCCAAAGACTTCCAGAAATGAAGGTGGTTGGATGGTTTGTCTTATGTTGGTCCACTGTAATTTCAGAGGTACTGAAAATGAGTATGGAAATTAGTATGGAAGAAGTAACATCTCACCTACGAATAGCTCTGAGAGTTTTGCTGATGAAGTTTATTGTTCGAGAATTGGAGAGACAAGGATCTAAGGCTATTTAAGTTTTGTGTTTGTCTATATATTTCTAGATCGACCTTCGAGATGACCCCAAAACTTTGGCTCGGTTATTATACATGAAAGAGAAACCCCTGACTTATGAACATGGCATCAAATTGGCTAAAGAGGTATTGTCTTCCTTCAACAACAGTAACAGTAGCTAAATTGGTATTATCAGAGTTAAGCCAAAGGCCTTTATCTTTTTTCTCAGGGCTAAGCACACCAGAGATTTCATTCAATCACCATTGCCCCCTAAGAAATACAAAACAATGGATATATCCTTTGTGGATCTGGATTTTCATTGTATAGTATAATTTATTTTCACCATCGAAAGTCTTTAGTATGCTGGCCTTCCCCAAACTGGTAGCTTTTAGAAATAAGTCCTAGCATTCCTAAACATTGGCCAATGGAATTTGGGTTGTTGTTATCTCAATACATCTGGAGGGAAATTTTAAAAAAACCTGCCAACTTTTAGCATTGGCTTCTCACCAATTTCAATTATGTCAATAGCCCCAGTCCTGTTGCCATTATTTTAAGACTTGATTCCCAGCTTAATAGATACACACATTTTAATTATTTTATTTTTGTTACATTTCTTCCACTGAAGGGACTGATGGAACCAGTTCAGAAACAATGACTCAGTTGGGGCAGCGCCACAAAATATGACAGACCCTTAAAATACAATGCCTATATTTTTAACTGTACCGTGTATGGCAATTTAAGAATTACTCTCCTGTTTTGCCATGCCCTCTATAGAAGACATCCTCAGAAGATAGGGAGGAGGCAGGGAAATCCTTGGATAATGATTGGGGGGGGGGGGTCAAGAGGACAAATGAGAAGAAGAGATTCCTGTGGCTAGAGTATCTGCCTGCATTTTCGGGTGCTACCGGGGATGTTGTCCTATTGCCCATGGTTAAATAAAATGCATAATCTGGTCAGTCTTTTATTGTGAATACAAAATGGTTTGGTCCCAATCTTCTTCTTTTTAAGGTAAACTTTTCTTAGAACAACCCCCCAAAAATGCTATATCTAAACAGAATCATAAATACAATTTGGACCCAGCACTGAATTTCAGTGTACATCTTAAGTTACATCTTGATGGGAATTAGGAAACAAAAGGGGCTTACACCAGGGGTGGATTCACTTACCTTCGCAACTGGTTTGCAATGGGAGCAAGCAGCGCTTCTGCGCATGCACGGAGCGTCCATGATGACATCTGGGCGGGTGGGCGGAGCCTCCTGCCACTGCTACCACCGGTTCACAAGATCCAGACCCACCACTGGCTAACAGCCTCCTGGCTTGCTCCTGGGTTCCCAGTGGCTTTTGGTACAAGATGCTAAACTAAGTGGGCCTTCGGTCTGATCCAGCACGGTCTCTTCTTCTGCTTTACTTCTCATTGTCAGCATTCTTGCTCTCTCTTTCTCTTTCATTCAAGATTGGAGCCCAGTGCTACTTAGAGTGTTCGGCTTTGACCCAGAAAGGCCTGAAAGCTGTCTTTGATGAAGCAATCCTCACGATCTTCAATCCCAAGAGGAAGAAGAAAGTTTGTGCCAAGTGTTGCAGCTGCTGTTCAGTTCTATGATGCCTGGAGTTCAAAGTGGACCAGTTGTTGCCAGTTAATAATCCAATCCTGCACAGAGGGATGTGACCAGAAAAAAAAAAAAACCACCTACTTTATAAAGTGATTCCTCCTAATCTGTGATTCCTCTCAAATGCAACTTTGTAGACTTTTCGTGCCTTGCTTTTTTTCTTCTTCTAATGACTATGCATTTGTAAATGCAAGTTCATGTTTTGATAACTTCTCTCTGCTTAGCCAGCAGATACAAAAAAAAAAAAAAAAACCTTTAAAAATTCTTGATATAGTCAGAATCCCTGATGCACCTGGAAGGAAAAAAAGATCTAAGGATCCTAATCCAACACCTGAGCCAAAAAGAACAAGCTTTGTCATTAGCAACCCACAGGAAGAAATTAGTAAAATCCCAACTTTTTTTTCTTTTTTATGACCTTGTAGTCCAGTGGTGAAATCCAGCGGGATCTATCCGGTTTGCGCAAACCGGTAGGTCTCTGCCCATCTGCCGGGATGTCATTACATCTTATATTTGACCCTCTGTGCATGCACAGAAGAGGTGCGCGCTCACATTTCTGAACCGGTAGCGAAGGTAAGTGCATTTCACCGCTGCTGTAGTCCCTTAATTCAGGATAGAGTCAGGGTGGCTGGAAGCATTTATTAGCTGGATGCCCTTCCTGACACCTACGTGGAGTTTGCAGCAGATATTTTTTCGCAGCAGATGGTAAATCCCAGTATGAATATGCAATAATGATTAAACTTGAAACACACAAAATGGCATTTAGACATTTTTTAAGAGTCGGCCATGTTGACTCATGTAGAGGTTTATGTGTCAATTCAATCTTTCCAAACTGAATGCACAGCAATGCTTTTGAGAGAGATGGCATAGAATACCAAGTGATTAATGTACTATTCTCGTCTTCCTTTTATAAATGAAACATGATCCAAAGAAATACTCTCAGGTCGCATTGTCATGTTGCCATTGGACCTGTGAGAATTCTCCTCTTCTTGAATAAAATCTGAAGCTCTCACATTGTGCATTTTTCAAAATCATTTCAAAACAGTAATTGTCTGGATTTGAGATGTCAGAAAATGCAGGGGGAGATGTACATATGTCCTGTCTGTGAATCTAGATTTCTTTTCTTAGAATTTATTATTATTATTATTCAAGCATAATACATAACTACAATAAGAACTACAAACTGCCCTTTAAACAGTATAAATGAAGTTCCTCAACCTTCAGCTCCCAGAATGCGTGAAGTTCAGTCATCTAAAAGTTGCTGAGGTTGAGGAACACCGGTGTAGATGGTCTCAGCTCAAATCCAGTTTCTAATTTCTAATTTTCTTGACAATGACAAGAAAGCAATTGGCCATTGTTTTCTTCTGGGATGCTTTTAATTTTTTTTTTAACTCTTAGGATAATCCAAAGCTCTGGTGTTATTCCTTGGTGTCTTCCATCCAAGTACTAACTAAGCCTGTAACTGTTTAACTTCTGAGCCCAGACAGGTTAGGACAAGTGGGGTCACTTACTAAAGATGCTAATTTGCACAATCAAGATCAAAAGGCAGCTTGAGATAGAACACAAGAAGATCGGACACATGCATCTCATACACATGGATGTGTGCTCACACAAAACAGACACACAAATACGAACCACCATTCTTACCTCTTTCCCTGACCTGGAAAAACTAGTTGAAAGTACCAAAATGCTTACTGCGAGAAGGCTTTTTAGAAGGAGTAGCAGTACATTAGAAGCAATGTTAGCTTCAGTTTTGGGATGAAGCATTTACAAAATGGCTTCAACTGCTGCTCGCTTTTTCAGTAGCTTCACCTTTTTCTCCTATTGCTTTTGCCAATTCTGCCTCTCTTGATTCAATCCAGTTGGCAATAATCTATGCAGATGCAAAATGATTTTAATCTATGGCCTCCTCTGGTGGTATTTGGAATTGCACAGAGAGGCCAAGTTTGTCTAGCTTCATTGGCTTAGATTAGTGATGGCTAACCTTTTTGCTGTCGCATGCCAACAGCGGGGAGAGCACAGGGGGGGGGGTCTTCCCCACCCCCCAGAGGCCCTCCGGAGGCCTGACATGGCCTGTTTTCCGACTTCTGGTGGGACCGGAAGGCTCGAAAATCAGCTGGTCAGCTCGCGCATGTGTGCTGGAGCTGAGTTAGGGCAACGCTTGGGTGCCCACAGACATGGCTCCGCGTGCCACCTGTGGCACCCGTGCCATAGGTTCGCCATCACTGTTTTGTAGCCTATCACTTCCCATTACATTTTTGTTATGCATCAGATTTTTATTCCATCTTTATTCCAGGAATGATATTATACTCCTCCATTTTTCCCAATAGCCCTGAAAAGCAGTTTGGGCAAAGAATTAGCAATTAGCTCAAAGTTCTCCAGAGGGTTGACATGGACCAGAACTTGGGTCTCCTAGTCGATATTTTAACTGCTGTACCATGCTGTTTCTCTTTAATTCTGGTGGATATTAAAGGAGGCATCTGTGGATACCATATTGCACAGGTTAACTCCAAAATGATTGACAAGAACAAAAAATGAGCATATTGTGGGAAGTACCCAAATTACATGAAAAGAATAACCTGGAGGCTTCAGAAGATGATATCACTCAAATACTGTCATAAATGAATTGAGCCTAGGTATGTATTTCAGGTTGATGTTTGGATTTAATCACAGTACATTTAGGAATAGTTCGTGAATGTTATCTTTTCAGCTTAGCTTCCTTTGAGTCAGAGGGATGGTCTTCAAATCCTATGCAACTACTCACTCCATACCAAATTCTTTCCTTAGCAAAGATGGATAAAAAGTGTAGAAATATATTATGTGTTTTAGGGGCAGTACACTGGCACAGAAGAAATGGACTGAACAGAATTTATCAGGCTAAGACCTACCTCTTGAAAAGGAATTGAACGACAGTGCTGCTCTTATCTTCTAGTGCTAGTAAATATTTCTTTATCCATAGGTGTGTGAAGTCAACAGCCTGGCTGGCCTCCTTCCCAATTTCAATTATACTCACTTAATTTATGTGAGCACCTCAGAAGAGGTAAGGTAATAGGTTTTATTGGATTAATTTCCTTTAAGAATCACAATAGGCAAACTTGCAAGGTACCAAAAACTCATCTTCACACAGAATGAGGAGAGAAAGCTAATTTAGCCTCATACGAAGCAATAATGCATATGCAAATAAATACCTTTAGTCATTTCCAGCCTATAATGTCCAAATTACCCCCCTAAAAAGTCTTTCCAATGTACCAAATGGGTTGTTTACACTGTATTAACCACCAGGAGGGTTACAGGATGTTATAATGACTAAGAAACCTCTGGCATTTAACCAAGGTATTCTGTGATTAGTAAATTCTAATGTGTTTGAAACACAGCTGCATCAGTTACAGAATCTTGAAAACAGGATTTTTTAAAAAAGTAAGGCCTAAATAGTGCTTGGATCACAAAAAGGTAGGTACATTCTTGTCATCCTTGTCTAGTTCCTCAGCAATAAAACATGAGCAGAGCAGTGGCTCGCATGGTTAGGATGCCAGGTTGAGGTTAGCAAGCCCACATTTGAAACTCAGAGTGCTGCTGTGGGGTGGGGGGTAGCTCTCATCCTTTGTTTTAGTTCCTGCCAGGGACATGAATGGAGCCCCCAACGGGGCATCCGTCAGGGCAATGGTGATATCCCTGGCTAATCCTTTCAACCTGGAAGCCCCTCATTGCTTCTGACATGAGTATGATGCAAGCATTAAAACATGAGTTCAAAATTGTCTACATCAGTGCCCCTTCTGTTTAAGAGTCAACTGTTCCTATAGCCAGCATTATCCTCAGGTTGATATATCTACTGAATCCATTTCGTGTGTGTATATTCAACCAGAACTGTGATCATGGGTGAGCTTTGTAAATATCTTCTGATTCATCGTCCCAATTTATTGTGCCCATTTCGCAATTTCCTCTCAATATAATAAAAGTAATAGTAGCATTCATAATTCCGGTTTCCTAGTCTGGTCTAGCTTGAGGGGCTAACACAGGAACTCAACACTCACCCAACCTGGGAGGACAGTCAGGCCTTCAAAGACTTTCAGAATGTCACCAGCCATAAAGGTCTCTTGGGGGGGGGGGGAGATGGTGCTCCCGAAGGAAAATGCCATAACAGAGAATGTGCACTTCCTAGGTCTGATAAATAACATTAATTGAAAGGAATTGGAGCTTACTCACTCTGTCTGATATCACTGGACAAACACAAACTATTGGAGGTGGGCAGTCCTACCATCTCTTAAGGAGGCAGTGGTTTCCTCCTTTCTCAAGAAGCCATTGGTACTGAACAATTTTTTTCAGTCTCTAACCTCTCCTTTTTATATGGGTCCTCTTCAGTTAGAATTCATGTCTGGGTATGTGATTGAATAGCATTGATCATGCTTGTAGATGACCTCTGGTAAGAGCAATATGGGAGTGGAGCATCCAACCTTGCTCTCTCTCAACATCTATTGTACTACCCTTTTGGATCAGCTTCTAGGATTGGGAGGTAGTGTGCTATGCTGTTTTTCCCCCCCTTTCTCCATGCTGGTTCCAGTTGGTTTGGATGGAGGGTGAGTGAGTGAGCCTGCCCATGGTCCCTGCTTTGTGTGGTGCCATGGGGTTCAGAATTCATCCTGCTTCTATTAAACATCTACATGAGACTATTGGGTGAAGTCATAGGATGAGATATTATCAGTGGGATAATTGCTTTTCCATCCCTGGCTGCTGAAGTGATGTTATGGAAGTTCTTTCTTGATAGCTGCAGAGATTTGAATTCATTCATAGCAAGAGTGGGTGGCTTTGCATATTAGGGACTGATTCTGGGGACTTTTCATTGTTAGTTTTGGATGGGGCTGCAGTATCCTAAACAGAAGCAGTGTGCAATTTGAGTCCTGCTGCACTTATAGCTCCTGTTAGAAGATCAGACAGCAACGGTGGCCAGGATGGCCTTTGCAAATCCTTTGTGTTATGTAGAAATTGTACCCATTCTTGAAACATGAGGATCTGCTTATGGTCACTTATATCATGGTCACCTCCTGAATGGGCTTTACATGATGCTGCAATTGAAGAGCACCCCACCCAGAATCAAAGATAGGAGATCCCTGCAACCAGGATGTCCAAAACTCAGAGCCACTCAATATTGCCCCTCTAGGTCCCCAAGGCCTCCAGAAACTGAGTCAGAATTTCCACTCAGATGACCTGGGATGGAAATATAAAGTTGAGTATCATCAGCACATTGAAAATACCTCATTCCAGATGACCTCACCCAGTAGCTTCAGGTAGATAAACAGGAGAGAGGCACCAAACCCTTTGTGTAGTCCACAAAATAGCAGCTGAGAGGTAGACCCACCCCACCCTAATACTAACTGGAACTGGCTCTGGAGGAAGGAGGAGAATGAGGACACCACCATGCTGCTGACTCCTAACAACTGCATGGACATTTATGCATGCTTTTTGATCAGCACATGGCATATCTCTTGCTTCAAAAGTTGGATTGGTTTCCAATGTGCTTCAAGGTACAATTCAAGGCGCTGGTAATGATCTATAAAGCCCTTCACACCATGTCTGAACTATTAGGGAATGTCATCTTGTGTAAGTCAGGAGCAGAACCTGACACCCAGCCTTGAGAACATAATTCCAACAGAGCTTACTTGATCCCCAATTCTATCAGCCTTTCCTAGGCAGCGTTTTTTTTTTTAATTGAGTATGGAGAGGAAAGTTGCACCCGATGCTGTGCAATAATTGTGCTGATTTGTGTTTGTGTTTATCTTGGGTATGGATTATGTACATATTTTTTTATCATTTTGTTTTAATCCTTTTTGTTTCATTGTTGTGCATTTGTCATGAATTTGAAATGGATGGCCATATACATTGAAAAAAATATTTTTTTAGAAATTGCAAATCTACACTTCTTTGGAATGCCTCAGTGAACTCTAATGAGTTTATTTCTGAATAAGCATATAGAAGATTCCATCATGTCTAAATATTTTTGCTAAGTTATTTGATTACAAATGCTTGAAGATTGGCTAAGATTTTTTTATATCTATAAGTAAAAATATGCTTTAATCATTCATTGCTAGAATGTCTCACTTGGCAATGCTAGCTAGAACAAAACCTGTCCCCAAATGTTTTGTTCCATTCATGTGACATGATGATGATCCATCCACCAGAGCTTTGACCAGGATTTTAAAGGAAGCATGGCTCAAGAAATGTAACCCAGCCTGCTTTATAATTTATGCAAACCTGAGAACAAGCAGTCCCTCCATCCCTTTATATATCTTCCCCAGCCGATTCCTTTTGGTCTCCTGTGATTTAGGCAAAAGCTAATTCCTGGATATGGTTTTCTTTTATGCACAAGTTGGGGGAATTTTCTTGGCTGAAAAGAATGTAAAAGTGATGTATTTTTTTTTTAAAGTAAAAAACAACAACAGTAGCAATCTAATAAAAAAAAACCCCGGACCTTAAAACTTAGATGTTAAAATGAAATAGAATTATAAAGGGCAATCCATGATTCTACTATGCAGCAGTTGCATGACAAATGCTTTATCTTAGCACTATCTATTGCTGCATTTGTCTACTCCAAAGGAAGATGAAGATGCTTGCAGATTGCTTTCTAAGTTTTAAAAAATGCAAAGCCAATGTTGAAATGAAGCAATTAGGTCTGACTAGTGTTCAACAAAAAATGTCTCAGGGCAACCCTCTCTACAGCAAACAATTGTACATGAACATAATCTTGCATTTTGTGGCAATGAAAAATAATTATACTTAGGTAAAAATTAAATTCAATTTAATTTCAATTGTGTTGTACACCAGATGATCCCATATGGGGGGAAAAAAATCATTCTTGCCATGTAAATATATTGATTGAATTTTCATTATGCCATTACTTGATTAGCAGTCCTTCCATTTTCTTTAAGTTTTGTTTTTGGTTTCAAAAAATATAGAAGAGACTATAGTAGAACTTTTTAAAAGGGGTAGATATCGATAACATCAAATCAAGTATACTCAAAAATACCTATTTTATTATTCTGTCCTAGGGAAATGAATTTGTGATGCAAAAAATTGTGCTGTACATGGACCCTAGTGAACAAAAGCAAAACTGGAGTTCACTCCACTGAATAAAATTATTCATCAATTTGTACATCATCTGACTCCCAAAAGCTCTATATATTGCCTGACATAAGAAACAAGGTGTGGCCACTTTTGTTTGCTTACCACAAAATTGTAGAGTTGTAAGCCACTCAGAATCACTTGGCTGAGTTGGATGGCTATAGAAATTGATAAAATAATTGTTCAAAAAAATCCATTATAGGTATATTTGTGATAATCATAACAATTCTTCACGTAAAATCACTGTGTGGTCACTCGGGAGTTGATGACAACTTGATGGCACATAATCAATTGCCATCATCTTCTGATTCAGTAGAAACCTAGATTGTTTTATTTTGGCAAAAACAAAATATAGAAAGGTCCTGAAACAGAGAGGAGTACATCACCCCATTCCTGCCTGCAAGAGGTTTGTGCCCCAGTCCAACAACCATCTTACCAGCTCCTTTTCTTCCCTTGGCTTAGTTCAACTGTTAATTATACAACGGTTTGTGTACATGTTTCTTATTATAATGGATTTAGCAGGAAAGAGCATGCACCTAGCAGGGCATATCCCATTTATCTGTCCTATGATTTTTCCAGTAATTTCTTTTGCCTTTGCTCCTGGACTCTGCCAACCAATATCTGTAGACACAGCTTCAAGGAAACCTTAGTCTTGTCCCCACTTCCATGCCTCTTCTCCAAACTCTAATCATTTGCTACAGGTATATTTCAATCTGTACTGTTTTGTTTTGCAGGCAGTCCATGACTTCCAAAACATCTATGTTTCAATCTGGACAAAACTAGGAACACCATGCACCAAACTGTGGCACACCCATCAATGTTAGTGTGAGATCTGCATAGTATTCATTTGCAGTCATATTATCACCAGCAAGCAGTAAGTACTGTAATCTCATTCTTGAGCAGAGAATGGATAACACTTTTGGAAAAGAACAAGAGTTGCAGGTGATGGAAAAGGGAAAGACAATGGATATGCTGGATGCTGAAGTGAAATGTTGTTAGAAAAGCGAAGAATTAGCAATAAAACAGAATCAGGATGACAAGAATATGTATAATCCTAGCAGACACCAAAAAGTGAAAGCTGACTTGATAAGAGTCTAAATAAATTTGATTCTGAAAAATTGCCCTCCATTGCAAAATCAACTATTAGCAATAGCAATAGCACTTAAGAGATATACCGCTTCACATTGCTTTACAGCCCTCATTAAGCGGTTTACAGAGACAGCCTATTGCCCCCAACAATCTGGGTCCTCATTTTATCGATCTCGGAAGGATGAAAGGCTGAGTCAACCTGGAGCATGGTAAAATTCGAACTGCCAACCAGCAGTCAGCAGAAGTAGCCTGCAGTACTGCATTCTAACCTCTGCACCACCTCAGCTCTTCTATTAAGTGCTTTGGAACAAAAGATGGGACACTAAACTGATAAAGAGTTCTAAGTTCAACTGCTTCAAAAAGGAAAATAATTTCATTTTAATTTAATATTTGATGTATTTCACATATAAATAATCAAATAATTATTTTTTCTTTATAAATCAACATTTATCTTGATTTAAAAAAACTTTTATGGAGTTAAAATTCTTGTTTCTATAATTGCATGTGACACTGCAGCAATAACTGATTATTGAATTGGATAGAATATTCTATCAAAAATGTAAAATGTAAAGTTGAAAATACTCTTGGGCAATATTCTACCAGTAGCGTCAAAACATTACAGCTACTTATGGAGGATATTTTGTCATAAAAATGTCAGCCTTTTCAAACTTGTTTTGTTGTTAGTCAAGGTTTGTGATACCAAGAATAAACATGCAGGTTGTGCCTGTCACTCAGCACTGGCAACTTCTGTCCAGCAGCAAAGGCGGCTGCTATTTGTCATCAAAACTAATATGCAGGGTTTGCTGGCTCTGATCAGCGGAAAACAGCATTCCCATGTTCCTCTGCCAATTCTTACCACACATCATAACGACTGTCCCCTCTAGATTGCTACTTAACAGTATCTAAAACTCTACACCTTCAAAAATAGTTTTTAGAAGCAGTAGAAAAACAAGTCGACCTCTGAATGACAAAGCATGAGACGGACAGAAATAGGACTAACACCCATAACTGAATGCCTCTGAGAATTGAGAAAATCTTAAATATCTGCCTGCTCCCAATGTTAATTGTTTTGAAAGAAACAGAGAAATTCTGTTTAACATTTACAATAATGGCAAACATTTTAAACCACCACATTTAATTTGTTCAAAAATAAAGTAGGAACTGTCGTAATGAACCTACCAGTGAAAATTACTTGATCTCTAAAGAGCATGGAGATTACGATTTCTATGGACAATCAGCAAGTCCCTTTAATGTAGAAAACATTAACTTAAAAAAACTTCAACTGTTCCTATTTTGCCTTTTTGTCTATTAGCTTCACACAATAATAAATCTTTCTTATTCCTCCCCATTTTTCTCTCAATACTGTGAAACATATTTTACTGTCAAAGTTATCTTTTTCAAGCCAAGCAAGAGCTATTCTGGATATACAGTATCTGGGAATCGCAGTGTGGGGACTAAGATTGCCAAGTGCCAAGCCTTTTGATAATAACAAACTCAAGCAGAAACTACTTGAATTTCTGAAATGAACTTTATTGCGACTATGGTAATTTAACAGAATCTTTAAAGTAGAATTACTTGCCAAAATAATTCTCCAGGTCTACTTATATCTACCATAATTACATCAGTCTTTCACAGTTCTATAAGACTAAGAATTTTTTTGTAGCAGTCCTCCTATGTCTTCCTCAGCAGGTCTCCTATTCTTATCACATTTAAGTACTCATGGTCCTCTCCCTTAACGTCTTTTAGGTTTCCTGTTCTGATTTGTGACTAACATATTATGATGGTAGCTACTGTGTGACTTGTCGAGGTGGTGCAGTGGTTAGAGTGCAGTACTGCAGGCTACTTCAGCTGACTGCTAGCTGCAGTTCAGCAGATCGAAT
>JANHFK010001239.1:18958-31549 GCA_036250565.1 Sibynophis collaris
ATGCTGTGGGTTAATAGAAACAGCAAAGAACCAAAGAATTAAAATGCAAGCTATGTAAAAACCCAACTAAAACCCAAATATGTCTTAATGTATTCAATCCAGTAGCTAACTAAAAGCCTAAGAAAGACAACACTCCCAATATAATAATAAAGTACTGCAAAACAATTAGCAATTTTCAGTTATCAAAATTGTGGGTTTTGCATTTTTGTATCCTTTTCTCAATCAGGAAAAATTATTCTGAATGTTATATAACATACATATAAAACAAGATAGAAAAATACATTATAAACTTGTAACAATGGCTGTAAATACATTATCTTACATGTTTCTCATAGGCAATAGGTTGGTTATGTTACATACATAGCATCAAACTAAGATAAAAGAATAGACAAATACATATCATCTGTACGGTTACATACAAGCGACACTCCCATATACCCACTCTAAAAATTACATAATACTGTCAGAAAAAGACTTAAACTACATATTTTAAGAAAGAAAAATTCAATAAAGGATGATAATACTGAGAACCAAGGCATTCAGAGATTCAAAAGTCATGCTTTAAGTTGATCCAAAATGTTATCAACCAAGTTTTAAAACTTTTTTTTCAGAACAAACATTACTTTTAGAAGTCATACTTCTCCCAAGAAGAGACCTCTGATCAGCATCTAAAAATGTCCAGGTTTATCACAGTTGAGATGAAACTGGATCAAATACTGGTAACGTTATAGCAATCCTCTCTCCAAAATGTTTGAGTGTCGCAAGTTTATTCAACCAAACAAAAATCAAAATGGCACAGCATATACCAAAAGTAAAACCAAATAAAAAAACAACAAAAATGTTATGTAACAGGAAGACAAAGCCAGTGGCAGAATAAAAGGAAAGCTAGCTGCGTACAAAAAGATGAATGTTTATTGCATAGTAAATAAACTGATACTTGTTTCCAGGTGAGACACAATGTTGATAAAGTCACCATGCAGATGCTTAAAAAATAAGCCCTCTTTATCTAACTTACTATTGACCTTTGATTTGGAAACTGTGAAGGTTTTTAGGAGAATAAGCTGACACAATGTAAAGGGCAAGGTATCACCTGATCTTTGCCAATTTGCTTCAAAGCCGTGACCATGTTGATACTTGCTCATTAATTTTACACTCCACTTTTGTGCGTAAAGTGTTTATAAACACTAGTGTTAATTAATACTAATTCAGCCACACAAACTTCTTTTAAAAATTCAAACTGAACCACAGCTGGATTTTCCTCCTTTATGGGAAAGCGCAACCAGTAGTTAACATTCCTCAAGTAGAAGTTTCATGAAAAATTATGTAAATCCATACGCACTTGGCATTGTAGCTAAAATATCCAGAACTTATAACATGCTCAATCTTAATGTTTGGTTTAGTCATGGACGAAATTATATGAGAGCAAGTTTAAGTTCTCTTGTAGTTTCCTGCATCTAGTTCAATCAGAAAAAAAAGATAACTGATCTCTAAATAATAATAAAAAACCCAAACACTTGCTATTCTAACTATTGTTATCTTATAATTTGATTTAGAATGAAACTGCATCGTAGAACCCTTTGGTTTAAGGCTGAGCAAGTATTATAAAAATATATTGTCTACAATTGAAGAGGGAACGTGTTACAAAAATATTGCGGTTGGCTGTTGGTGGAACAATTCTATTTCACAGTTTGGGATCTGGCAAGGTTGCATCATGCTGTGGCAAAAACCAGGTAATTTTAATAGTCAACTCATTTGTCTTTCCTCACAGCTTCTTTTCACATACTGGGCGGACTGAGTGGCATGCATTAACTTGCTGTCTTAGGGAGGAGCTGATTATACGACACACCTGACTAAATGACCATGAAGAAAATAAGGCACTTTCTTTTCTTTATACTTATTCCAATACTTAAAAAATAAAAAAAGAAAGACAAAAAGGCTCTTTTGGTCTTTTGTTTCTTGACAACCACCAGAAAAAATCATTTAATGAAATAAAGGGTTTCTTTGTTCTTTTTTCTTTTTTATAACACTTGAAAGTATAAAATGCTACATTTCCAAAAATATATATTTCTTCTGCACCAGCACCCTTGTATAGTAAAAGTATCTACTTTTTTTTCAATTTGTTTCAATGCACTACACTTTATCTACAATTTCATTACATGTATACAGCAAATAGGCAAGCATGGCTTTTATATCCTTATGAATTTACTCTATACAGGGAGGCTTAAAAAAATATTTGAACAGTTTGCCCAGTAATGTGACACATAATGCATGTACCTTGTACTCATGTAATTTTTAAAAGGAAGTTGATGTATAGTAAAAGAACTGTATCTCAGCGTTAGCTTCGATAGGGTTGTCTTTTAATGCATTGATGTGGTTCAAAAATTCAGTAACCTATCTTTCATGGCACTTTTTTTTTCTTAAAAATACCCAATTTGGCAGGTAATATAAAAAAGGCTGCATCTTCTGCCCTTTGAGGGCATTGGTAGTGATTACACTGCATGTCAAATTTTGAATACTTTTAGGAATCCCTTCACCAATGATATCCCTGACCAAAGGTTCATGCATGATGCATCATCACACAGTACATTCAAAGAGAGCTTTGACTTCTTTATGAGAAGAGAAAGATTCCTAGAAGTCTCACAGTAACTGCCTCTGACATCAGGGAGTTAAGGGACATCTGCTTCCATTTCTTAAATGAGGCCCTTCTTACCATTTTTAGGGTGGGACACTAAAAGATGATCAGTGCGGAAGGATGAATTGGACCTTATTGCTTTACTACTATTCAGTGCAGGTTCTAGAACCACTTTCACCCAAACAGGGAAAAAAAGCTGAGTTGGAGGACAACAAATTCTTTGTCTTTTTGTTAGATGGTAAGACGAACGGACAAATGCCTCAGCTCGCTGCACTGAAGACAGACAAGCAAAGGCGATTACCAGTTAACTGATCAGCAGGCAGGCATGGTCAGGTCATCATTGGGTGAAGAGTTCAGAGGTCAGAAGGTCATAGGTTAGTTGCCGGTGGCGGCTGGGTGGTTAGAAACAAAAAAAACAAAAACAAAAAAACAAAAAAAGAAAGAAAGATAGAGAAGAGATTAGTTTCAGCTAGTGACGGCTTAATGACAACATGAAAACTAATCACAACTAATAAAAACAAGCATGTTTAATTCTGACATACTGCTTGACACCATCTACAGAATGCAATAAAAATCATGACAGCCTAGTATCATGATTTGAACATATGAAGGAGAAGCCCAGTCCCCACAAAACTGGTTAACAAGGAAAAATAGAAATAAAAATATAACTAATGGTTAGTAGCAGTCAATGAAAGAAAAAACAAAACAAAACAAAACAAAATGATGAACAATTTCTGGAACTTGGTAAAAGAATTGAGAACAGTCAGTGCACCATATCAGTATCTGACTGCTATTAAGCATTAGTATTCTCCCATGTGCAAGCAATCAAAGCAACTAGTAATGATGAATGTGATTATTAATAATTGACTGTTAAAAGAAATGAATCTAAGAAATTTGATTTGTTGACATTTGATTTCACAAACTACCGGCCAAACAAGTTTTTTGTTCAATAGATTTTATTGCTTTTCAATGATTCTATTTACAATCAACACTGAACTTCTTGGCTTCATGATACAAAGCAATACTAAATTGAAGTCTAAAAGAGTAGGCATCGTTCATGGGAAACAGGAAAAGCCCAAATGTTCTAGGGAGCTTTTTCCTTTTTAAAAAACAAAACAAAACAAAAAAACCCTATCTTACACATATAGGACACTAAGAAAATGCACTTGTATGTAAACACTGTAAAAGTCCTGCCATTTAAAATTCTATATTTAAAATGCTCTAGTTACATCAAAAATATAGGAAATCTAATTGATACTAATAAGGCATTTTAAAAACTACAAACAGCTCTTTTTTCAAAGCTAATACTTTGCAAATACAATAAAATTTGACATTTCATATACATTCCTGCTTTATATTTTATATTTTAAAAGAAGCCACCTGTAAATACTATTTTCTTTTCCAAAACACACAAATATTACAATAAAACATAAAAAAAGTTCTCAAGTGGAAAGTTATCACTCCCATTTTTCTTGAGCTGTTTCTTCTTTAATTACTCTCTTTCTCATTCTCCTTCAACAACTTGGTCCACTTTACAGTAGTACAAATTTTAAGACTCATTCAACAGCTTTATTATCTCTAATAAATTCTGAGGTTTGATAAGAATATTTGTACTGTTGCCATTGACTAAAGCAGAGGAGATGAAAGTGAGAAAGGTGTTCAGTGCAAAGTCAGAGTTGTGCCATTTTAAAAAATGAATTCAGTAGGTGCAATGTTCACAGGTAGCACATTTTTAAAGGCCATACATCTTGGGTTGTCTTTATATTATTTCTATGGCCTGTCATTTAGGCTACAGTTCATGAACTCTAAAACCATTACTGTTGTAACTTAAATGATACCTTATTTTCCCTGATTTTTTTTAAATGCTGAGAAGTGGGGTTTTAAGTTAAAAATATTGTTTAAAAAACCACCTTAAAATTAATAAATATTTAATGTGGCATTATCTTGCCACTATAAAAATGTGTATTACATATCCAGAATCTTAAAGCGTTCTTGGTACTTACTATAATTTTGATTAATATGGTATTACAATTTGTAGATATAAACTATGTGAAAATTGGCTTTGAGAAAAACACTTTACTGTTATAGTTTCAGCACTGCCATTTCTTGTGTATTTAAATCAATGCAAGCTATCGTAAGATACCAGTACACCTGTGATACATCCTCTGCCAAGTCCCTGACCATCTACAGTACACACAGGTTTGTCAAGTGTGCAACACCATTACAGTTTATTACAATTAAATCAGTCAGTCTCTCTGTTACATAAATTCAGTTTTATATTATTTATATGGCGGGGCTTTAGGAGGCATTATGTTTAATTCTTAGAGAAATGAATTCTGAAATGTTGGGAACTCTTGCTTTAAACACAATGCTTACATATAAGCCAGCATTAAGAATAAAATCTTTAATCAGACAATAATGGGATACTTCTTTTAAAATCTCTGTTAACCAAAGATCAAATTAATGCATATGCTAGCTTCAGTTAACTCCTCATAGTTTTTCTTATGAACAGAAAGTGGTTCGGTTTACTGACATTGAATTTTAACGCATACTGAACTGGACAATTATTCAGACATATGTAATGTTATACAATGTCCAGTTATGTTAGTACAATGGAATTTTCAACTTGGTTGCACACAACAAATTAAACCTGAATGGGGAACCAAGTGATATAAATAAAAAATGTATTAATAACAAAAACCAGTATAGTATCTACTCTTTTATACTATTGTCCACAATTCAAAATGAATAAACAAAGCCACCTCAGAGTTTCATGGAATCTGGAATTATTCGTCATGTTCACTAATGTCACATGTATCTGAATCATATACCATCATTAGTAAAACTAATTATTAGGGAGAAAAATGGTCACCATAGTCTATACAATGGTAACTATAACTATAACATTCTACTACTAAAGGGCATGCTATGTGCTCTCAAATATTACTAAAATAAAAATATGAATTTTAATACGTCTGCAAATTAGTTTTAACAAATCTCCCCGAAACCTATAAAACATTGTTTCTAACAACTGCCAACTCTAGATACAAGTAAAAATTCAGTCACAAACTGAACTATCACCCAAAGGTCAAAATTCTAGATACAAAACATTAAAAACTAGTTGATTTTCTGGCCCAGTAACTATCCAGTATAATTCTCTCAATCAGCAGCGAAAGGTGGTTTTTCTTTCCATTCCACTTGATATATCTGCCCTGATTCCGTTATCTTTAGATATCCACATGTGACCATAATTTGTAAAAGAGGAAAATCAAGTAAAGTGGGTTTATAGCACATTTTTTTCACATTAAACAATACTCACATGTGGCATCCAAGAAGAATGGAAGTAGGAATGCATGATATTGCTCCCTCATTATATGTACAAAAGGTATTTTTTACAGAAGTGAACATTCATAACGGTGATTCAATACAAACAGTGTGTGTGTATGGGGGGGGGTGTATTTCAGAAAAGAAAATACTTTGAAAATACAATGTGGCATTTCTGAAATGTTGCAGAAAGTACCTATCTGGTTTGGAATGTTTTTAACAATGAGCTCCTACGCTTTGAGCTCAAGAACTGGTTAAAAGTTAAAAATAAAGACACTGGTATTTATTTAGCATTTGAAATATCATTTTGCAATAAAATTTATTCTTATCTGAATTTATTCTAGTGCAATATTACAAATCTACTCCAAGAATTAAAATTTTGCATTCTAATCTGATTTCACTTTAGACAATACAACCTAAATTAATCCTCACGATACCTCTGCCAACTAAGGTGATATTGGTATCACAACTGAGTTGCCAAATTCAGAAACCAAAACAATACTACAGTGGAACAAATGTTCCTGAATTATCACACTGCTTTCAGTAGTAAACTCAATGTCAATAAACCGAGAAGTCACTTCTCACAAGAAAAGGACATAATTCAAAAGCCTATAAATTTACAAGGAATGTAAATTGCATGATATAAAGGAGAAAATGAAGATTTATTTTCTCTTCAATAACCAAGCCAAGCATGTTTTTTGCTTTGCCTACCAAAATACTAAAAGTAAGTTCAAAAAATGAATTTTAGTTGTAAATACATTTTTTAAATCTTAGAAGCTAGGAAAACACACTCAAACTTGAGATATATCGCTTTTAATCTCCTTGTTAAATGTAGAGATTTTAGGGCAAATGGCACAAACAACTTGTCAACAGAGAGGAAATGAATCTTCAATTTTCTCCTGAAAAAATACATATAGCACTTATTTCTACCTTATTAAGCACTCATCCATTCATTTTATTTTGCAACACCAATTTGATATATCTCAAATTATTTAAGAGTCCCACAGGAAAATCAAATACCGACCCAACAATAAAATGACGCCTACTTGAATTAAATCATTGTGCTCACAAAGGAAGTTATAACTTTGTATACTCAATACACTGAAGTTTGTGTGTGTGTGTTTATATGTGTGTGTATAGATTTTTGATAGAAAGGGTACAGTAGTTTTAAATTGCCAGAAAAGTGTTATGTTCATTTCAATTTATAAACATCAATAAAACAGTTCATATAGGATGAATTTGATTAACCAGTTGTGGTGTTGCAAATTTCCATGTACACTCAAAGCATTTCTTATAAGCAAGAACTGCAGAACTAAACTAACCTCTGTCTGCGGTCACAATCCTTTGGTAAGGATGGACACGCATATCGTGCCTTCGAACTTTAGTAGCCACCGCACCTAGTTAAATTGCAATTACCAAGACAGTTAGAAAACATTTGATAAAACATTAACAGCAGGCTTATTAAAATGGATTTTAAATGATCACTTTCTTAAAATACTATTTAAAGAAAGCAACAAGTTAAGGCACAGTAGTTTCAAATTTTAACCTTAATATATGAATTATATCTGTGCAGATTAATATTGCATTTATTTTAAACATCCAGGCCTTAACCTGCATTATCCATTCATTTACAAACTTGATTACAGTATTTCATGAAATCTACTAGACCCAAACACAATTGAGCTTTACTAGTCACATATTCACTGAAGTGCCTTCCTTGCAGCAGGACTATCTTAAATAATGCCATTTTTAATACTGAAGGTTCTTTGCTAATTTTTAAACAACTTCCAGTTTTTACCATTTTTAAAAAATATATAACACAATTCCTCAAGCCTACAGACTGTTTTAAAAACTAAGTCAATAACTGTGAACTGCAATGAATTAGGTGATTAGTAAAGCAAATAGTACAGAATACATAGCAGTCAGTATACTACCATACACTCATAAATCACAGCTACTTTGCCATAGCATAGGCTACATCAAATTAATAGCATTTTTATTTCTATGTGCAAAAAAGTGCAAGTAAGTCACTGACTGCTAGGCTACATTTTTTCAAGGCTGCTGAAAACTAAACATTGTTAAAAGTCAGCTCTGATGAGGTTCAGTTAAGACCATTCTTGAATTCTTAGCCTTTCGTTGGGAAAGCCATACCTAAAGATAAAAGGGAATTAAATATTAGTCAACTAAGATTTGATGCTACTGTCAATCCTTCCCATATATTTATTTCCTAATCTTCCCTAAATTATTTACACATTTTTCCTAAATTGCTTTTCTTTTTAAATCCTTATATTTTGCCAAAAGTATTAGTAAATTAGGAGTTTACAAATTGTTTGAAATAGTTTTTTTTCTTTTAACAATGGGGAAGGGGCACATACAAAGCACAAGTTCTCAAACAATTAAAGTGGACTCACTGGAAGGGGAATGAAAGGGATGGGCATGCACATGCATGCAAAAATAGCTAAGAACAGCTTATCAACTGAAAAAAAAAGATCTAGCTGTTTTAACAATTAAAAATAGATAAAATTCTTACACAATGAAAAGAAAATCTTTCAAATAATTTGCACAGCCTTGCTGGCATTTATCACAAAAAATAAAGATGCATATTTCCATAATAATAGTTTTAACACGTAGCATTTTAGAGTCAACATTTATTAACACGTAGTTTATTAGACTTATACTTAATTTTCACAATACAGCAGAAAGTAATAGATGGCGTTAACTTTAGTGATCAGTTCTCCACATTGGAAGCAGGGTCTTGACTCTGATATTGTGTTGTAAGAAACAATTATAATATTTATATTCATAAAATGTATATCACCTATTTCAGATTTGAATACTATTAACTTCATCACATAATAGAGTCAAAATTAAAATGAATATTTACACACAATTGTAAACATTAACTAAAATTAGTCAATCTTTAGTAAGAATGAACTCAGCTGAAAATTAGCCAGAAAATAATACTACGTATAAAACTATATTATTATATTTAAGTTATGATAGGTGACATTGATATCTAAAATGACAGCATGCAAACATGTAAAACAGAAGCAATAACTTAATTTTTTTATATATATAATTAAAAAATTAAAAATTATAAGATCATGTCCTATTCTTTTTTTTTAATCCCTAATATGCATAGTTCCAACAATCTAGCCCTAAAACTTAATTAAGATAAATTAATTGCATAGTTAACTATATATGATGGTGTATTATGAATATCTATGGAAATGCTACATTCATGTTATTCATTACTATATGCTGATCCAAATGAAGAAATGTGAAAATAAGTATTTATTGGTGATTATAAATAAATATATCTATTTAAGCTAAAGTGTTCCTGAAAATATCATCTTGAAAAACTCACAAAGGAAGTGAAAAAGTGAACTAGCAGGTAATATAAATCGCCCAATCTTAATAGTATTGTTAATTGTAATTAATTTAAAGTAACAGCTATTTTATGTAAAAAGTATGTTATGAATTACAGTAGAAGAATTGGTATTACAAAAGCACTTTTAAGTACAGTGAAATATAAAATAGTTTTGCTGTTTTCTCAATCCCAGAGAAAATGGGAAGTATGGATGTAGGCATGAAATTTATTGTTTTGCAATCAGGCGTAGAATCTTAGGTTAAAAAATGAAGTTAGGGAACTAAATAATTGATTCACGATTTCAAATGCCTGGGGATCCAAAAAGCCAACCATTAAGCTGTCCCATGGATTTCAATGGAAGAGTAACCTAGGTAGACAATTTATGTATTCAGCAATATATTGTATATAGTTCAATCAGGCACGCTTTCACATAAAAGGATAGAAGGTTGCAACTAATTTCTCAAACTGAAATAAATGAGATTTTATATGTGTTTTACTTGGACTATATTTTTGCTCCTGAATATAATCACCAGCAGTAACTACTTTTCAGTCAACTATTAAAAATGACATAAAACAACATAATTCATTATATACATTTAATATCGGAACAGGGAAAAAAGTAAAAAATGTGATATGAACAAAAACAGCAATATCAAATTAACACTAACTTTTCCTAAATGATACTAAAATAAAGTCTTCATGCTGAAAACCAAGGAACCAAAGGATTAAGAATATCAAGTATTTCAATCTCTTAATCTCCTCTACAGAGAAAAAAGTGTAATTTTTCAAACCGAATATCCTTATTATGTGGGGGGACACTTGTTTTAAAAAGGAAAGCACATTTCATTGATAGTAAAACAAAAATTCTTTCAGAACCTCCCCAAACGTAATGGGGCATAAACCATGCTACCTATAATATTCCATTAAACTATCTTGGAGAAACTTACCTAATACCCCACTGGGTTCAATAGGATACTCAAGAATTGATGTAGCAGGTGCCAGTGTGTAGGGATATTCATAAGGTGTGTAAATTAAACCAGCTTCAGGTCCTGGGGGAACTATTGCAGCAGTTGGGTGAGGAGTTCCATTTGGCATGACAGCGGTCTGTATTTGTCTGATCAAAGGCATTATGGTAGGGCCAGCTGGCGTAGGGGTACGCAGAGCAGCTGGTGGGAGAACAGGGGCAGGCCCTGTGATAATCCTTGGAGCCTGGGCTGTTGCTGCAAGAGAAAAGGCAAGGGCTGCTACAGTAAGCAAAGAAATTCAGAAGAAAGTATGGAGACAGTAGTGCAAAACATGAAAAGATGGGGAAAGTAGAAAAGTAGGAAAGAAGAAAAATAAAAGGAAATCATTAGTACATGCATTGATCACACAAAAAGCAAAGCACACCATTCAAAAGCAACAGCTTTCCATTTCCCAGTGTGATTAAAATGAACATGCAAAATAAAAGCCAATTTAAAATGGCAGAATATATTTCTAAAATGGGTAACACACAGCACAAAAGCTCAATGTAGATCACATAGTTTTCATTACCTATGCCTTCAAGACTGCATGAGACTGAGAGGCATGCAGGAAACAAAGAAAATACTGTTGTAATTGCATATGGAATATTAAAAATAGTGAGATTTCAGAATCCACAGAAATTCAGTGAAGCTTAGATATACAATGTAACATATTTCAGTTGCAACTTAACCAATAAACATTCTATTAAGTGAGCAAGTACAGTATCAACATTTGCTTGTATGCCCTCCCATTTTCTGAACTATCACAGCACAAGTGGTGACAAGGATACAGAAAACATTTGCTACATTTCCCCCCATTTAATATAATTGGAAAACAATTCTGTAACTTCTTTGTCTTTAAGAGACAGGTTGGCAATACCGTGTTTCCCCGAAAATAAGACCCTCTCTTATATTTTTTTGAACCCTGAAATAAGTGCTTGGCCTTATTGCCATGCACTCAAAAGCCTGATTGGGCTTATTATTATCAGGGGATGTCTTATTTTGGGGGAAACAGGGTATGTTTGTGAAAATCCAATGTAATGCGTTTATGGTTTAGTATTACGTGACCAGAATATGTGTTATTCCAATAACTAGCATAATCGCAACCTGAGATTCATCTATGCAAGACTTCTCCAGAATTCCCAACTTGGTGGGTTGATTGAACAAAGCAATAATGTATGACTCTTTCCCCATCAGCTTGTGTATATGCGCATATGTATATTTGTACAAGTTCTTATTTCTGGATAATTTCAAACCCTAAAGATGATGGAAATGGTACTGTGATGGGATTGTTGCCTGTTTGCAGGACTGTACCCATCAATACATCCAGTCACTGAGGAAGCTAAGTATGCATTGATGTCTTCAAAATGTTTATTTACTTGTTCCTCTGCAGGATTTGGGAATGGAATCAACTTCACTGGATGATGTCTTATATCGCTATGCCAGCTTTAGAAACCTTGTTGATCCAATCACCCATGACCTGATCATCAGCCTTGCCAGATACATCCACTGCCCTAAACCAGTAAGTGCTTGCTTGCAGTTGTTTGGTTTTGTTTGAGGAAAGAGTAAAATTGCTACCTATAACAGAAGGGTTGCTAGAGCACACGTCTCTTAGAAGGAATTTCTAACTGATCCCTCTGAGAACTGGCTCACATCTTGCTCGACTTTTCTACCTTGCCTAGTGATGAACCAGGGACTGATTCTGGGGCTGAATTTATAGGATGCAGGCAACTGTCCAGGAATATTTCAGCCACTGGTGGATGTAATGTTGGGAAACAAGTATTTGCGAAAAGGGCTGCTGAGTGTGAAAGTAGTTGTAGTTAGATGGGGGGGAAATGTTTGAGCTTATGCTAGAAAGTCTGTTGGACCGAAATGGATGAAAAAGATGAGCTTATGACATAAGCCTTATGTTAAAAAAAAAACAACTAAAGTCATTAGCACAAGGGAGGAAAAGCTCTTGCTGTGGTAGCTAATAAAAGCTAGGTTGTAACCACAGAACTTGCTTAAGCAGGTTAAATCTTGGTAATCCTTTTCGTCTGATATCTAACTTTTATGTCACAATACATTTTGTACAATCCACAGAAGTTAGGTGGGTGGAGCATCTAGCTGACCTTCGTTGATTTTGAAAAGTTGAGCAAGGCCAGACCTACTTAGTGCTTAGATGAAAGACTCCGTGAAATCCAAGGTTGTAGTTAGTTAGATTAGGAAATTGGGGGGGAGGGGGGGGAATCTTAAAAGAAAGAAATTGGAAACCACTGTTGTAT
>JANHFK010001239.1:43785-59774 GCA_036250565.1 Sibynophis collaris
GTTTTTAGAACAGACTATAAATTATTTAATTTAATATGTAATTTTAAATTGTAAATTGTTTTCTATTTTATTGATGTTTGTTCACCGCCCTGAGTCCCGAAAGGGAGAAGGGTGGTATATAAATCCAAACAATAAATAAATAAATAAAAATTATCTCTATAGTAGCAGTGAAGCAGACAGCATATGAATTATGTTTCACAACAATGTGAACGCACAATAACCAGTTCTTTAGCTGGTGTTGGAGTTCATATTCACTGAGTTCTTCCCAAGAACCTAGGATATCGTAATTTATCTGCATAGTGCATCTTCAGATCCAAGCAGGGTGGTCCTACCAATTTTTCATCACTGGCGCTTGGTAATTTTTACAGAGGTTCCACTGAGTTATGTCATCATTTATAATCGGTTTGTGTGATCTTTGCCAGCGGTGCTGGAGAATTTTGCTCACTTGTTTTGTTATGGTTTTTAGAAAGAGGAAGAGGAGGAGGAAGTGGCTGTTTATATATTACTTCATAAACAAAATAGAGATAATTTGAGATTGGAAGAAACAGGTATATTTCTCCAACCAGTCAGGATCACCTGTATCTAGATCCAAGAGATATATTTTAAAAAAGTTGCCCTGGGATAAGAACAGCAACAACAACAAAGTTGAAAAATTGAATTAATTAATTTGAAAGTGGGACAAAGCATAAGTTGCAGGTTTATCTAATGAGAAAATGTTATAAATATTTACACTTTCTTGGCTTAAAAATCCCAGACTTTAGGAATTTTTTAAAATAAAAAGTCAGTTTCAGGAGGAAGAGAAGGAGGAAGGGAGGGAGACACAATAACAAAGTTGAAAATTTGAATTAATTAATTTGTATGTGGGACAAACCAAAAAACTAGTTACAGGTTTATCTAGCAAGAAGAATGGCTGTAAATATTTATAAGCTCAAAAATCCCATACTTTTCAACTGCATTTACTGTGCTGATCTAAGGTTGTCATACCTACTGTATATACTATATTTTTCCTTGATGAGATCCTTGCATTTAACAGGTATAAGCATCATGGTCCTCTCTATAGTGGGAATGACTATACACACAGTATTGTCCTCTCCATGATGGAAGTAGGTTAGATAGAAAAGGAGAAGACCATAGTCTTCTGACCTTTTGGAAGAGCATCAAGATCTTATCCTGCCAATTGACATGGGGGTCTAAGAGTGATATGCAAGCCTGGACTTAGTTTAATTAATTATTCAATTTCTATGGCAGCCCAACTCAACCAAATGACTCTAGATAGCTGACAATTCTAAAATTATAAAACAATTATAATAATTTAAAAAATTAAGACAATAAATATATCCATAAAATAAATAAGTATAAACAGAAGCTGTGATCAGTAACAGTAAACAGTAATCAACTAACAGTAAAGTTAAATCATGGGGTCCTTCACAAATTTTGAATCCCAGGCTGGGTAAATACCCAAGTTTTTAAATGCTAACAGGTTTGGGGCAGTGGTGAAATCCAATTTTGTTTACTACTGGTTCTGTGGGCGTGACTTGGTGGGCATGGCAGGGGAAGGATATTGCCAAATCCTCATTCTCACCCCACTGTGGGGCCAGCCAAAGGTGGTATTTGCCGGTTCTCCAAACTACTCAAAATTTCTGCAACTGGTTCTCCAGAACCTGTCAGAACCTGCTGGATTTCACCCCTGGTTTGGGGCCATTCTAATCTCTGAGGGGAGAATATTGTATAAAACAGGGACTATAGCATAAAACACCTGTTTTCTAGTTTCCACCACTCAACATTCTTTGGCTGATAGGATTTTCAGTATGCGTAGTCTTTTGGATTGGATTGGACAGGTAGAAACTTTTGAAAAAAGGGGGTCTCTTAACTATACCCCTTTTAACTTTTTAACACCTTCATTTTAATCTTATCCTTAGTTCTGCTTTCATCTGTTTTTAACTGTGCTTTTTTTTGGGGGGGGGGCTATTGTATGTTTTAAAATAAATCACCCGGAGTTACTTAGGTGAGATGAGTGGTTAAGAAAGTTGATAAATAAATACTAGTATGGTGAGTTCATTCTAGGATTTAAATGTTAGATTTCATCAATGTTTAGTGAAAACATTAGGAATATAGGAACTTTATGCCATCCCAGATCAATGGGTTACCCGTTTATGGAATAATTGATCCTGCTATTGTCCAAAATAGTTTAGAACCCAGTTCAGCCAGCTAGTTAGGTTACAGAAGAAATTGCCAATAGTTGCAGATATAGCATCTTCATAAATGGGATGAAAAGAATGTGAGTGAACAAAACTTTGAAGGTTGGAGAATTGGAGACATTGTATTTGCCCATCTATATTCTGGTTGGCTGCTGCCTGAGCTTTTCTGCAATCTCTTTTTCTCATGAAAATGTAAGAAACCATAAGATTTCCTGTTCATTTCTTTAAACTGTAAAGCTAAGACCACACACACACACACACACACACACACACACACACACACACACAGCTGCCAGAACTATTTACAAGTTCCATTAACTTGGTTGTAGATAGTACACATATATCTCCCAGATTAAAAGAACCTTTGGAGTGATCAACAAAGATGGTAATTAGGCAGGCTTTTAGAAATGAGGGATGGGCTGAATTCTCTAATATTTTTACAGATAAAGGAGATGGAAAAGGAGAAGAAAACAGTGTTTGGCAATTGGAGTAATAAAATATAGAAACTCGACTCTGCATGGGAATCTGGTGGCTGCTGCACGAATTTTATAGGCTGTGCTCCTTAGCCAGAGTCATCAGACTAAAGTAATGCCATACTATAGCACACCTAGTTTGACATGTGTTTATGGACTAATTGTGAAAGGAGTTTTTTGAGATGGATATTTCACAGAATTGCTTTAGATGTAGAAATTATACTGCAATTTTTTTCATGTTGGATTTTGACTTCATAATCAACAATGGAAGTCGAACTTCTGAAAGACAGAGAAAACAGAGACAGAGAAAGAGAGATGAATGGATGGATAGTTAGACTGACAGGTGAAAAATACATGCATTTATCCAGTTTGGAAGTGGGAAAAAAGAAAATGTGGAAATATGTTTGGAGCTACAGTCAAAACTGGGACACATCCATAATTTACAATTATGTGATCCATTGCATAACACAGGGACTCAGAATCCTTCATCAAAAACCCTCATCTTTTATAAAAACGGTATATTAGGATATAAACATACTTTAATATGTGGATGGATTAGGTGGATTTTAAATCTCTGGGCTTTGCAGAAACCAGAGGAATCAAACCTTGAGAAAAAAGAAGAAGAAAATGAAGAGAAATTAAAATGGACAATCCAGCCATCCTGAGGTTATCACAGGATAATGTAGATGAATTGCTACTTTTCAGGTAAAAAGATCCTTATATTTATTGTTAATTTTAATCTCTTTCCTTCTGTTTGAGTGCATACACAAATATACATGTTTTTCAGATGCGCCTGTTATACAGAGTTTTTCTAGTCTTCAAACATTGGAAGCACAATGCATTGTCAAGTCATTGATATACTGCAGATGAAGAAAAATACCATGTTGATGAAATGATGGGCTTCATTGAAAGACTTGCATACCAATAACTGACCTTGAACATTTATAAAAATAGTTTCCAAAAAGTAAAAATCATTTGGATTCATCTAGTTGCCAAAGAAGTCATTAACTGGTGCACATTGCATAGAAAATGAAATGCTTTTGGTAATTCCCTTTTCTATTCAGGGGGGAAAAAAAGTGCTTTTAAAATGAATTAAATTACCAGTCACAGATGTTAGTTACCTTTGAACCCTTAACCCACTATTCCCGTTTGAGTGAACAGGTGTTTATTAATTCTACCAGTCTTTACACACACACACACACATTGAATTTGTGGTAATACAAGTAATTTTAGGGAACAAATGTGCTCCACTTCAATTCCCCCATGGGTTATATTAAAAATAACTTTAGAGCTACGTTTCTGTGAATACTGTTCTGCCTGATGGCACAGACTCAGCAAAAGATTGCTGAAAAGCTGCATTGCATTGAGGCCGATAAACACACACACACACACACACACACACACGTAAGTGCATGTGTGTGTGTGTGTGTGTGTGTGTGTGTGTGTATTACATCACAGAACTCAGGAGGTTACAACGCAAAGGCTCAGGATGTTACAACGCAGCCAACCCCCCAGGATGTTGCAGCACAGGATTCAGGATATCACTACACTAGAACTCAGGATGTCATCACACAGCCCATTACCCAGATTGTTACAATACAAAAGACTAATGGGCACACAGCCAGTACCTCAGCCACCCAGGATGTTACGAAACAGCCAACTAATCTACAAACATCAACTCCATCAACCAATCAAGATGTTACAACACATCCAACCAACCTGCTTACAGCAACAAAGCCAGCAATTCATACACCCCCACCAATATTTATAGAAATACGGCAGCTCCAATCACGCTTTGCTCGCACAAGCATGAAGCCGAAGACACCAGCCTGAAGATGACAAATGTGACCTCGTCGAAACGTCGCCAAGACACTCTCAATCTTACACGGAAAAGACCCAAATACGCCAAGACCTACAGACCTGTACCCGTGAAAATCTACAAACACACACACACACACACACACACATATAGAATAAACACCAACACTACTTCTAGAAGCATCTCCTGAGCAGTTTTATTCAGCAGACAAAAGGGAGTGAAGCACATTTTTCCTACCCTCCCAAATTTCCTCTGCATCCTCTGAAAAGTCTTTCTAATAGTTGTGAAAACTGGAAAATATTCAGAGAAAGATAAGGAATCTTATCTTTAGCATTTAGCATTAGCATTTCTCCTCATTTGCACTAGCATCCCTCTACTACATTCGAAATTTTCTATAGACATGTTCCCTTTATAAATGACAACAGGTATACATATTAAAATCTATATCTATATGATTAATATAACTCATTTTGCTTTACTTTATTTGTTTATAATTTATTTATAATTTCAACTTTTATGACTACTGACTTGTAGAAGACTTTTGATTGATACACTACTCTCATCAAATCCATGCAACTGGGTGACCAGCCATAAATAATAAAGTTATCTGGAGAGCCACAAGATTGCTACAATAGGGCTTATTCCTACACAATTGTATTCATGCACCTCTAATTTTCGTTGTGCTTTGGTCAGAAGCAGGGGTCCCAAAGTCCTGGTCCACAGACCATCACTGATCCATGGTATGCCAGGAACCTTGCCTCATAAGTGAGCAAAGTATCAGCGTTCCGAGTAATGCACCCATCGAAAGCAGAACTCCGAGGCAGGTAGATTCCTCAAACAATATGTTTATTGAATACATCATATTGGCACAGCTGGTGAAAACCAACTCTAAAAGTTTGCAGAGTTTTCACCTAATTAAAAGAGCAAAAAGTTCCCCCTCCCAGATGTCACTGGTCAAATTGTCCAATGAAAGTAGCTGGCAGACTGCTGATGGGTCACTCCTTTCCTCCTTCAACAGCCACCCGTTAAGATGACCTTGGTTCCCACAGGAAAACTTTTTGTTTTGATGGTTAGCCAATCTATCTACTTTCCCCCTCCCTTTCCCCTCTCAGGGTTTGTGGCAAAAGATGGCTTCAGCCAGGTTCATTTCAGAGTTGACCCAAAGCCCCTTTGGGTCAACTTCAGAGTTAACACAAAGTACGCACATGATCCAGGCAACATATGAAACCACACCTCCCTGTCCACGGAAAAAACACTCTCCGTGGAACCGGTCCCTGGCACACAAAAGGTTGGGAGCTGCTAGTCAGAAGGACACACCTGCAAGTGAATAATTTCAGTAATTTCTATGCAAATATTTTCAAACACATGAAAGGTACCTTATCAAAAAATTTTTTTTAAAAAAACATAATTATACAGAAATTGTTTAAAATAAGACAAAATGCAATTTTCAGAAAAAAATGCTCCTGTTAGTAGAATGATCAGCTCTTTCCTCAATGCCTTTCCTCAATGCCTCAAAATCTACTTGACTGAACTGGGAAAGACACACTGCACTAGGGCAAAATGAGGCAATTCCAACCCTAACCCTAACCCTGAAGGTGCATTCTGATTTTCTATAACTCTAAATTGAGTTATAACCATTCTTCTTAGTCACTGAGGTGGCATATAAATGAATAGAGCAAAATAGAATAAATAGAATAGCTACTTGGGTTTCAATAAGAGAAAACATCCTAGTGGGGTAAGCAGTTCTGATTTTGGCATCTTAACTAAGCTTTATTCTGCACATACATATTAGGAGGGAAAGTAGTTTGTATAATTCTTTATTCTATTTTCCTGAACACAAATCCTTCAAGAAGGTTCATCTGCATGCATAGAAAAATTGCGGATGAAATGATTCATAGGAATAATACTCCTGTAACTACCAGCATTGCAAGAGTCTTTCAAAAGAACAAACCAAACCCTTGAAAGTCTTTCATTTCTAACTCTGATCTTATGTTACTCCACATAGAAAAACTAAAACCCTGGATGACTCCAGAAAGGGAAAAGCTAAATCTTGAGAACCAGTATTTCTTCTTCCAGAAGAGATATATTTTCTCAATAATGTTTAGCTATCTTACTGCTTCCATTTAGCTACTCTTGGCCAATCCCTAATTCTGTATATTAAAAAAAAATCACAACTCTACATTTATTAACCTGACAAATTCAGACGCCATACACTCCCAAATGATTTTAGGCAGCTTATATTCTTCAAATAATTCTCAAAATAACTTCAAAAATTAGAATATTTAAAGTATAAATGAAACCCATTTAGAAGCTTGTAAGGTATTCAAGACAACTTATTCCAATTAGGAAGTGTTTTTCTCTTTGGAATGAAAATGCCACACTGCAGAAGTATAAATTGTATCGTCTAACCTCATTTGAGTAACTGCTACTTACTTATAATAAATACTTATATTAAATCCACATTTTTATGAAGGATGATGCACAGCCACTAAAAATATACAAAAATTATAGAGATTCAATGGAAACCAGTACATTTTATCCTTTAACCAAAATGCCCTGCTTAATTATCTTGTGTTCAAAACCTTTAAGTATCAAACCAAGGAATGTAAATTGAGATTATGCTGTCATACAGGTTAGATCATCACTCAAGCAGCTTAACTGTGATCTTCAACAATAATTTAGAAGAATTGCATAATAATTTATGCAAACTGACCATATATCATTCAAAAGCAGGTAGTTGTATGGATGCTTAACTTATTTACAGGCATAACAGAAAGTTTCAACTTTGTTAAGATGTGGCAAATGCATCAATTGGAGAACTCTTTAAACAGATTAAAGAAATTTTCAACAGGCACTTCAAGTTGTATAAATTTATTACCACTTAATTGTCAATTTTATAGGTCCTAGCAAAGATACAAAATAAAAAGCTAGTATCATTAATAATTATGATATTAAAAGTTTTGTCTATTATTTAATTTTTTTAAAAAAATCAGGTTTCTTGTATATGAATTTAAATGATTGATACAATATGGTAACATTGATATTTGTGACATACAGTTAATAAAATTAAAATTAGGGCAAAAGTTTGAATTAAGACTACAGAAACATACTGTAATTTAAGATAAAGGCCATATATATCAAAATTTTATGAATTTTTGGAAATTCACAAGTCTTCAAAATATTATTTTTTTTAATTTACATTCTTGTCTTGTTGTTTAGGGAAGGACATAAACTATATCACTATTCTACATTTAAGAATCTTAATTTCAATACACTCCTGGACTTGGGAATTGAGTGACTTTTGACCAACCACTTTCTTTCACTCCAATTTACATTACAGAGTGGGGCAGGAAACTGAAGAAGGCAGTGTTATATCCTATTCTAAGGATCTATCTTTATGTCAAAGATCAATTGAAAGATTTAAAACAGACAATACACACGCATCTTCTCATCTATGTTGAAATTCATTGTTCAATTTCATTAAAAATGATAAAAAAAATCTTCCTATGCATTTTTCCAGACCATTCATAAATATTTTTTCCTTTATTTACTTATTTCCACCTAAAAAACACTCCCAAAAGTGAAACCATTCATCTTAGCAGGATGGCTTAGAATCTATGTTGCCCTCTTCAGTGTTTTCTCCAATTCGGCATCTTTCTTAAGTGCAATAATCAGAATCACACTCAGAATTCCAGGAAAACTACGCCCCAAAAATTTCTAAGTGTATGATGATTTTTCCAATTCAATTTAATTCATCTGCTTATTTCCAATACAATTTTTATACCAGAAATGCATTGTAAATGTTCTTATAAAGCAAACTACCCTAATCCCAAAATCCTTTTTTATAAATTATTAGCTTAGACCCCATCAGATGCAGGGTTTATTTCACACACTCAGAGACAGAGAGAGAGAGACAGACAGACACAAACAATGCTATATTTGCTTATACTGAAACTTTTCATTTTCCCAACATAAATAAACTTTTGAAAGAATCCATTGTTCCTTCTAACTACTCTAAATTATTTGGTATCACCAAAGACAAGATAACCACTTAGAACTTAAGATATTAAAATTCTTCATGTGATCAAAGTGGACAGACCTCCACTGTGAGGACTTTATTTTTAGTATTTCTACATTTAAAGTTGTTTGTCAGTAGATCATTTATTTTTTACACTATCCTACATATAATTCTGAAATTACAACAGCCAAGATACTACTATTATGCCATTCACGCCTTATGGACAATTCCTATTGACAAAACTACCAAAGAAACCTGTATTTATTATATATCCCCTTGAGTTCATTTTACAACGACACATTCTATACAAAGAAGAGTCAAGGATATAGTCTGAGCCACACTCTTAATCAGCACATGTACAGGTTGTGCACTGGGCTACATTAAAATACATGCTATACATGTTTTACACTATTTCCAAATATAAAGTATTCAAAAGTAGAAATATAATTATAGTCCTTGCATTTGAAACAAGAAAAAAGTCATACTGTTAGGATTATAAATACTTGAATACAACATCTAAAATAATAAAATTCAGCATTAACATAATTTAATTTCTGATTTTCCTTAAAATAAATTATTACTATCATTTTAGACACCTTAAATCAGGGCTATCAAACTCACGGCCCATGGGCTGCTGCATCACGTGCTGGCCATGCCCACACCCAGTTTAGCAAAGGGGGGAAAAGTCCCAATACATCATGTGACAGCGTGATGATGCAAGTTTGACACCTCTGCCTTAAATCCTCAAATATAAACCTTTCAGAATTCCCTATTATCTAGCCTTTGCATGAATGTCTTTTTTTAATTCCAAAATGTCAGTATTAGTATCAAGTACCTATAATAAATCACAATATGATTCAAATATATTAATATTTAGCTTCATGTGTCAATTTCAGGGAATTACAACTGTATAAGTTATACAGTTCATAAAATAAAGTGCATGTTTACAACCAACCTTTTATAGTCTTATAAAAAGGTAAAATACCCATAAAAGTTGCTTACTTTTACAACTTTTTAAATCAGAAAAATTACAGCCCAACTTACTTTTTCGGGGAGGAACTTATCAACCTTTGGAAGACCTGGAACATGACACAAAAACTGGAGTTAGAAAGAAGAAGCTCCTTGCTGTTAGGAGAATTCTTCCTTAGTCACCCTGCCCAAGCAAATAACTGCTGGGAACAATGAAAACTTTAGTCACCAAATACACAGGAAGCTCCATTCAACAAATGAAGACAATGTATTTGGTTGCCTTGCTTATCTTCCACTAATTAAAACATTCCCCAAAGAGGGAAGCACTACAGATAATTGATTAGACAATGGCACCCTGGAAGAACTCTATTTACAGGAAAGCAACCTCCATTTCTCATGCAGATGATCCTGTCCAGTCACAGGTTGAATTGGGCAGAAAATATAGCACCGGTAACTGATCAGTTACAGTTGTGTCATTATTAGAAATTAGATTAAATTAAGAATGTTAATATTAAAATTAGAATTAAAATATTAAATTTGGAAGAGCAGAGATTGAGTAAAGTCATCAAATTTGTAAAGCATACACCGTTGTCAAGTATTTTCAAGGAAAACACGTTTTTCTAAATATAATCCTCAAAGTGCAAATTTAACTCCCTGTATAATTATCATAGAGGAAGCTAATTATTTCTTGAATGTTAACACTGTATGCCACTTCTCAAAGAATTTGTTGCAATATTTTATTCGTACAACAGCTCAGCAGTCTGAACAAGACTAATCAACAAAGTTCATAAATAAGCAGAGCCTCAAACTCAAATCTTCCTTTCAAACTACCATTGGCTTTAACCCCAAAGTTGACACACAGGTATCAGAATGTATGGATTCAAGATTTTATTTTGAGAAGAACAATACTGAAAATGCAGCAGCTATGTTCCAATGAAAACTGTCACAAAGTAGAATCTATGTAGTAGATCTACAATCCTAATAGATTTTTTAAAAACATTTGCACAACAAATATATCCCGTTTTAGAATAACAAGGAGAACATAAAATCAAACTAATTTTCAAATACATTGGAAAAATAAAAGTAGTATAACATTTCACTTATACTTTGCAATTCATGCTTTCAGAGAAATCTAATGGTGAAAAGAGAAGCCATATTCAATTCAAATGTGAAAGAGTCATGCTTTTATTTTCTCATCAATAAAGAAGTTGCTTTCTTTAATTTGATCCATTGTTATAATTACTACAATTTATGCACTTTTAATCTTAACAATACTGAAGGTGTATAATAAAAAACCCCATACAAATAAGAACTGAGCTTTCTATATGTTTATGGAGTTTTCTAAGCAGTCAAGAACAAACAAGTCAAGGGATTTCAAAGGTCTAAATCAGACCTGCAAAACTTGTACAGGGGAAAGGGCCATATTGATAAGTTAAACATTAATATGAGCTCATAAAGAAATACCTGGTGCACCAATCAGCTATTTAATAGCCAGAAAAATGGTGACAGCACAGGAAGTGGTGGTGAGGGTTACAAGTGCTCAGCAATGGGTCTTTCAGGGTGACAGTAGTGGTGAATTACTTTTTAAATTTTTTTTAGCCATTTAAAAAATGTTTTAAAATGTACACAAGGCTGTTTAGCAGGTGGCCTGTGGGCTATATGCTTCACAGTACTGATCTACATAAGGAGATGCATCAACCTCTTAATAAAACTATAGAAAAAAACAGAGATGTCTAAAGTAAGAAAACCATTACTGACGTGATTTTTACTAATTTCACCAACAAGATCCACTCCACAAATCTAAGTATGCTGGTCGGTACACATTATGAAAGGTTTTCTGACAAGTAATTAGTCCTAAGAATTTTGAATTTTATAAGTCAGCACTGGTACCTTGAGGTAGATTGATATAAAGAGATACTCCCCATAACAGATTCTTGACAATTGAAGTAAAATTATTTCCACGTAAGGGCAGCCTTATGTAGAATGTGCATAGTAATCTAGAAAAGCCTAAGACATTACAGCATGGCCATTGTGGCCAGGCTATATTTATTTAAGAAAGGGCATAACAGACGAATGACCAGAAGTGAAAAAAGTCAATCGCTGTGGCTATCTAAGCTCCAAAAATAAAACTAAACCAAGGAGTACCAACAAACTACAATCCTGTTCCTTGAAGTACATTTTCATGCAGAAGGGGCATTTGTCCTACCTGATATGCCTTTTCTCTGAGTAGCTCCAACGGAGTAGCTCCGTTGTTCTGCCCAGAGATTGAGCTGTCAACTTTGTGGCCATGCCCCCGTCGTCATCCTCTGGCCCAGTTTCAGCGAGGACGCAGCTGTGAATCAATCTCAACAATGTTAAGTGAACTTCAGACCAAGTGGTCACCAGGATGAGTTTGGACTCAGAGAAAGGGCATATGAGGTAGGACCAATGCCCCTTCTCCTGAGAACTTCCAGGAAAGTCCAAGAATGAGACTTAGCAAAGCTGGCAGATCTAACGGTGGTACATCACTTGGTTGGAAGTCCACTCTTTGAAGGACCCTCCATTGAAGCAAAAATATCTAACTTGTAATGACAAATAAAGGGCGAGGGAGAAGCCCATGTCACCTTGTTGCAAATGTCGTCAATGGATGCTTCTATCACCCACACTGCCATTGTGGCTGCACTTCTTGTAGAATGGGAGCTGGTAAGGCCTGTACCTCGTAGGCCTTACCAGGAACCAAGAGTTCACCTTGGGGATGAAGGAGGGATCCATCCTGAGGACCACCTTGTTCTGATGAAATAGCACAAGTCTTTTCTGATTGAAAGAGCTGCCAGCTCCGATATGCACCAGGCTGAGGTAATAGCTAAAAGGAATGTGACCTTAAATGTCATGAAATGCAAGCTCACAGTCCATAGAAGATCAAAGGGCACGGAGGTTAGGGCCTGAGGGACCTTAGATAAGTTCCAAGTCGGGTACCTGTGAATCACAGTTGGTTTCAGATTTGCTGCCCCCTTGATAAATCTCCAAATAATTGGGTGGTGAGCCAGAGATTCCTGTTTCCCATGCACCAACACCGTTGAAAGGGCTGCTACTTGCCTACAGATGGTGTTGTCCGACAGGCCCTTGTCTAGACCATCCTGGAGAAAGTCCAGGACTTGTGGTACTGACATTGAAGTGGGAACAATGTCCCCTTTAAGGCACCAGGTAGTAAATGCTGTCCAAGTAGAATTGTACACTCTGTTTGTAGATGGCCTTCTTGAGGCCTGAATTGTCTTGTATTACCCTACAGGAATAATTATCCTTCCTTAGGAGGCTCCTCTCAAATGCCAGACAGTCAGTTGGATCCACTGTGGCTCCGGATGGACCAAGACCCCTTGCTGAGGAAAATTCTCTTCTGAGGAATCCTCCAGGGCCGAGAAATCGGAAGGCCTACCAGGTCTACGAACCATGGGCACCTGGGCCAGTGGGGAACAAGGAGCAGGATCTCAACCCTCTCTGTCAATACGTTCCGAATGACCTCTGGAATGAGGGGAAGGAGGCATACAGCAGTCCCCTGGGCCATGGGCTGCAGAGAGCATTGGTCCCTTCCGATCCTGGTGTTGCAAACCTGGTGAAATATCGTGGCAATTGAGCATTCATCGGGGAGGTGAACAGATTCACAACTGGCTGACCGAACTTCTCGGACAGTTCTCTGAAGAGATCTGGGTGTAACCATCATTCGGAATGATCTATTGTGGACCTGCTGAGGCAGTCTGCCTGCACATTTGCTATTCCCATGATGTTCTTCACTCTGAGGGAGAGAAGATGTTTCTCGCCCAACTCCCCAACTGTTCTGTTTCTGTCATGAGGGCCCAGGAGGAGGTGATCTCCTGACGGTTGATATGAGCTTTGGTAGTCACATTGTCAGTGAGAAGCAGAACGTGTTGTCCCTGGATTACGTCCCTAAACTGCCGAAGGGCCAAATGTGCCACCTAAAGCTCCAACCAATTTATGTTGTTGCTCAGTTCCCCCTAAGTCCAATGCCCCTGAGCCATGTGAGACTGGAGATGGGCACCCAGTCAAAGAGACTGGCATCTGATGTAATTATGATACGGCTAGGTTCTTTGAAGGCACATTCCTCGTCTAGGGCTGGAGATGTCCACCATTGGAGGGACTACAACACCACTAGGTCGACTCAAACCCTGGAGTGGGAGTTGCTGCCGCCAGCCCACTGGTATGGGAGCAAAAACCAGGGAAGGGTCCTGGCGCACAGTCTTGCCCAGGGAACGATTGAGATGCACGACACCATTTTCCCCAGCAGCCGAGATAAGAGGGCTATGGGCACCGTGTGTTCCTCTCATACTCGATGTACCAGGGCTACTAAGCCGTCATTGCAGTGTTGATCACTGCTCCTAGATGTAAGAATTGTGTGTCCGGAACTAGATGACTTTTTTAGAATTTGATGGAGAAGCTGTGATCATTGTTTGTAAATCCTCTGTCACCCTCCTGGGAGATGATGCCTGGATAAGTATGTCATCCAAATAACATTGCAGACGTACAGGTATTGACCGGAGGTATGCCTCCAGCGCCACCAGGATCTTGGTGAAGGATCGAGGCACCAACACCAGGCCGAAGGGTAATGCCCTGTATTGAAAGTGGTTCCTCTGTAGTAAAAACATAGAAGCTGGTGATGTGCCAGAAGAATCGGTACACGGAGGTAAGTTTCCGTCGAATCAATGGAGGCCTGGAAGTCACCCTCTTGAATCCATCTTGGAGGAAGTTCATTTTGAACCTCTTGTAGACCAGATATAGATTCAGGGGTTTTTTAGATCCAAAATTGCTCTCCACACACACACCAAATTCTTGGAGTAAAAACCCCTGTCCTGTTTGGCTCTTTGGGATCGCCTTGATAATCTGAATATCCAACAGGTGTTAGATGGCAGTCTCCATGAGGACTTTCTTTTTGTTCTTCTTCAGGACAGGGCAACGAATAAAGTGATTCGGGGATATGGAGAGGAAGTCCCGACTGAGGTCTAGCCTCACTCTATTGCGGACCCAATTGTCCCTTGTTATCATCTCGTACTGGGCCACAAAAAGTGTTAATCGGCCACCGATGGGGAGGATTGGTTGGGTAGTCATAGTGGTCTATGACTTCTTGCTCCCCAAAAGACCTGTATGGCCTGGAGATGTTCTTTAGGTTGGTTGCGAAACTCCGTCCTGGCTGGCTGGCGATCAGACCTCTGAGGGAAGAATGTTTGGTGCTGGGAAAGTTCCGATTCAGGTGGCTGAAAGGACAGCATGTGGTAGTAAGATGTGGGACACCGATCTGCCCGCTTAAATGATGATGGAAGAACCTTCCGTCTGTCCTTATTTTCAATAAGGACTGGCTCCAAGGCTTCTCCAAATAGTGTGCCACCTGTATAGGGCACAGAAACTAGCCTCCATTTGGACTTGGTATTAGTCTGCCAGTGACATAGCCAAAGCATCCTCTCCTTGATGTTACGGAGGAGGAAAGGACTCTGGAGGCATATTTTGCAGCTTTTAAAGTAGCATCCACCGAGAATTGAGTAGCTGCTATTAATTTATTGAGGTCCTGGTGGAGCCTGGCCTCAAGTGGTGGAACTCTCTGCTGCGTCTGATCAATGAGGTCCGATGAAAAAACGAGGCCAAGGCTGCTTTGATCGCCTAGCCTGCAGATTGATGTGCTTTGCGCAAGGTAAATTCAACGTTTTTATCCTCAGCTTTTAACCCTTCAGCTATGTTGCCTAAAACCAGGGAGGAAGATACTAGGAAGGCCACAGGGCCATCCACTTTGGGTAACTGGAGCACTTCAGCCAACTCAGGAGCCAAGTTATAAAAGTGTCTATCATTTCCGCTTGGAGTAGGAAAGGAATTGGGCTGGGCCCACTGCATTTGAACCACTTCTATAAAAAGTTATGGTGCAGGTATGTGGTTCAGAGAAAAGATGATTGGTGGGACCTTTAAGGCCCGCAAATCAGTTTTTAAATTTTCGCCTTGGCACAAATCAGTTGCAGTAGATATGAAGGTGGCTTCTGGAGCAGACCTTCTGACACTGGAGCCTTGCTGCAACTCAGGTGCTGCAGGGCAGAAAAATTTACTTCATTTTCATTGCAGGTTTGGGGAGATAAGTGAAAAGATTGTTCACTTGCTCCCTCTGGTGACCAGGCTTACATGGTATTACCTGAGTGAGGCAACTGCTCACTGTGAAAAGGGCGGGAACTTTCAGCCTCTGTCAGAGGGAAGGCCTGTTCTGACAGTTCCTTCTCAGCTCTGAGAAATTGTTTCTCTAAGGCTTTTTGTCTCCTGCTGGCATCCTTCTCAGAAGCCTTGAAGTGCTTTTTAATACTGGGAGCCTTAGACTTGGATTTTGCTTTCCTGCAAACTGAAGCTTCCACCATAGATTGAGACCTCTCTGTAAACTGAGCCTTTTCTCTCTGCTCAACAGCTCTGCACGCCATTTCCTCCCCCCCCCCAGAGGCCAGTACGGGCCCACAGAGCGGGCCTCCTGAGGGTCCCGTCGGCGAAACAATGCC
>JANHFK010001239.1:71181-82140 GCA_036250565.1 Sibynophis collaris
CCTATTTTCCTCCCCAAAACTAAGGTGCATCTTATACTTCAGTGCGTCTTATACACCAAAAAATACAGTAGAATATGAACAATTTGGTTATTTCCATTAAAAGTCCTTCAAAAGAATTGCTGGGGTGTTGATTGTAACTCTAACCTACGGAATTACTAGAAAAAATATTTCTACACTTATATACATATGCAACTCACAGCATGGTAAATTAGCCACAAAAACCTGTTTTTTATATATTCTGCAGCAACATTTAGAATTATAAGAGTACAACAGGTTAGCATGACCAATCTCAAATAGTTGATAGTTCACATAGCTAAGCATTTCCAACAAAGAATTCATTTGCTGATCGTTCTATTAACTGAGAAAACACATAAGCAGGACTTTTATCATGCTTGATCAGCTCTCTTTTTAATAATGAGTCAATCTAATGTTAAATGGATCCCCAGAGAATACCTTAAGTCAGCTTTGTCCAAGGCTTCCAGTGCTTTATCACCTACTTGATGACAACGCTGACAACTGTCAGAGATACACTATTTGTTTATGGAAGAGACACTGATCATTGTTACCTGCTCCAAGGCAAAATCCCATTAGCAACAGTTTAACTTCCCTTATGAACTATGGTATATAAAACAAAATTAATGTGAAATAACAAAAATAAAAATATTCAATACACTCTCTGAAGAAAAGTCATCCTACTTAATAGTTTCAGCTAGTTTAGTTTAGTTTAGGTAACAAAAAGCCAGATTTCCACTCTCTCACAGCTTTCTAGAAGGAGCGTTGGTCTTACCTAACACGCTCCTTCTTGGTATGCTGACACCCCAAATCCTGCATTAAGAGCTTTATTTAAGTCCAAGATAAGGATATTCTAACTGAACCATGACAAAATAGTCTATTTTGCCATTTTTCCCTGAATATACTTCAGAAATGTTCACTGTCATTTTTGGAAAAGTATGTGAAGACTATAATAATTAGCTCTCTTAAGAGAGCAAGTTGAGACAAATGTTCCGATGAGATGACAATATGATGTCAGTTTGAGAAGGAGCAAAAGGTACTTATGTGTTGATGTGACTAACAGAATCTACTTTTCATGACCCTAATTTGTAGAACTGACTACACTTGATCACAAGAGCTCTTAGGATAATTCAGAAAAAGTGTTGTTTATGCTCTGATAAATTGTTGTTTATGAGACTGAAAAAGGCTACTAAACCATTGTGAAAACTCTAATTATGCTTCAGTCAGGCAGACAGTGTACAACTGGAGAAAATGTAACAGTTATTGATCATGGAAAGTCACACCAAGAATAAGGCAAAAAATATTTTGTAAAGGACCTGCAGGCTATGGTTGCATTTTTAACTGTGTTGTACTTTAAGTGAACACATGGTAACAACAAAAAATGAGTCTACCATAACAAAAATGAGCAAGAATGATGCGTGCACCAGTACACTATTATACAATATTTAGAACAGAACAGCTAAATAAAAGAAACTGTATTTTCATTGGTCTTTGAACTTCAAAATGGACCAATTGGAGAATGATCCAATCGGGAAGTAGCTTTCTTGGAGTCCTTTAACATGGAACAGTTACAGATCAGCCAAATTCAAATACAAGAGGCCAATCAGCCCATTTCAGGTGCCTGTGAGCTGCTGAGAAATATGCCACAAAGCAGCCCACAATGCCTCTGAAAAAGACAGCCACAACTTCTGGAAAAATTCCCAAACAAAAAACCCCCAAACCCTACACCACTGATGGCCGACCTTTTTGCTGTCACATGCCAAAAGTGAGGGGAGCGTGGGACTGTTGCGCACACATACCAACACCCATTCAATGCCCCACGCGCATGCGTGCACGACCCCCATGCGACCCCCGCTTTTGGCACACGATGGCACAGTGGGCCAGGTAGGCCCATTTTCCGACCTCTCCAGAGACTTTCTAGGAGCCTGCGGAGGGCGAAAACGGCTTTCCCCACCTCCCCAGAGGCCAGAAACCGCCTGTTTGCCGACTTCCGGTGGGACTGGAAGGCTAGTTTTTCACTCTCCCCAGATTCCAGAGGCTTTCTAGGAGGTTGCAGAGGCAGAAAACGGCCTTCCCCACCACCCCGGAGGCCGGAAACCGCCTGTTTCCCAATTTCCTGGAAGGCCCGAAAATCAATTGACTGGCACACGCATGCGCACTGCAGCAAGCTGGGGAAATGCTTGCGTGCCCACCAATATGGCTCCATGTGCCACCTATGGCACGCATGCCATAGGTTCGCCATCATGGCCCTAGAGTCCTAGACCATGGTCATTCAGCCTGAAAGCTTATCACTGAGACATAGTATGCTGTGGGCTATTTAATGGGAATCTCTATCTGTTAACAGGTCTTTTTGTAAGATCACACTGAAGAAGTAATACTGCAGGATTATGTTTGCAAACTTTACTACTTTAAAAAACAGCAACATCACACTTGCTATGAAGCCATAAATAGTAAATATAGGCTTACCTCTCAATAGCATTCTTGGATCCGCAACATTTGTACAACAGAGATCACATGAAAAAATACACTACAAAGGTATCACATGAACCAGAAGAAAAAAAATTAACTGACGAGTAGGTACTTACATCTGGATATTCTTTTACAGGCACATATAGTTTTTCTTGTAGCTGTACAATAGGTCCCACAGCATCAGGTAACTCCGCACTTCTCTTCTCCGTACTACCATTTAATGTGTCATTATACATGTCTTTCCGTACTCTGCTAATTTCTGTAGGAGAAAAATATACTGTGTGTTACACTAACAAAATTAACAAAATTAAAAATCTGGAACAATAATGTACTAACTGCCATCTCTATGGAACATTGTATTTAATCAGCAAAGTAATTAGAAACTGATATATTTTAAATAAATTTATGCTTTTTGAGCTGAAAGTACTGATGGGCTGCAATTAGGAATCATCTCTAAATGCACTGAATGTCTTTTGCTCACCTTAAACAGTCTCTGAGATCTGGAAGGGAGAGGAAAAATGGGCTCACATAGATCCTTAAGTTCCCAGCTCCATTCCTGAAGCCTGCCAGAGGGTTTTGGGATCTGATTTCCTTTTCTGCAACCCACTGAAGGACTTCCCACTCCCTCAGTGCATTAAAGGGAATTCCTTTGGTAGGCTGTAGAAGCAGACCTCAGATCTTTGGGGTTTCCTCTATGCATAGAGTTGAGATTTCTTCCAAACAGGCAGTCCTTTCATTTGCAAAGAATTGTGAGGAAGGGGGGAACTTAGCTCTGTGACAGGAGGCAGCACTTACAACCTTCCCTAACAACTCTCCCATTGACTTTTTAGGGAAGAAAAGATTGCAAATGATAATTATGATTGATTGTGGGGCAATTGACAACTAGTCATAGGTTGCCAAGCACCCTATATACCAACACCCATATCGTGATTACAAGACTGTGAGGCGATTTAATAATAGCTGGAAGTACTTTAGAGGCTGTAAACACTCTTGCTGAGGCCATCATAACTTCAAATGGGACTTAAGCAACCAGACTGATTTGAAAAAATGGAACTAGAGATTCTGCCCACTGCTAATTCTGTCACTCTAACATCAATCTCCTTGGAAATTTCTTCCTGTAAAATGTGACTATCCAAAGTCAGACAGAATTGGCTTGCCTGAAAGATTTTACTGATGAAAAATTGCATAAAAACTTCATCCAATATCTTTCCCCCCTGCAAGTTCTCCTACTATTTTTGATAAGAATTACCTCCATATAGGTTAATTACTGGTTTCTGATCTATCCATCCATCCATCACATTTCTGCATATTGATATCCTTTCCCCCTAATTTTTGAATTCTTGGAACAAGTGTAGAAGGTAATAACTTTTATCAGGGGAATGGACATTCTGATTTGCCTAATAGAAAGACACAACTATTTTTTCTTTTAATATTAATCATGAGAAATACCCCTTGTCCCCCAGTCCTGCTATGGTATCATGTTCTGATGGGGTGAGCCTGTTTTCCAGTGTGGTAGACTCCAGGCATGGGATGACTCTTGTCTTGTAGCTCTTTAGATTGAGTTCAAACTGAAGACACTCCTTCTGCCAACTCAGTCTAAAGCTCAAGTAGACGTGTCTGGGAGAGCTCTTAGAGATTATTAGAATTTAGGCTGTATTTTATCTAGGCAGGTTTTTCTGGATAGTAGGTACGAAGCTTCCATATTCACAGTATGAAAAGCCATCGGCTCGAGCCAGATGTCAGCTGCAGAAATTGGCATGCAGGAAAGTGGCTGTCAATAAAAGGACACCATAGACTGCCAGCAACATTTTGGGGGATAGAGTGAAGGGCCATTGGCTTGAACCCGCTATCCCCAAAAAGGTATCCTTAAACGGAGCTGCTGGCTGGGCTGCCGAAGATCACAGCTTCACAGGAGGCAGAAGTCTGGCTTTCAGAGCAGAAGCAGCTCCTTTCACAGCCGGCACCATTTTGAGGCGTTTTCAGCTTAGGCGTTTATTTTTGGCGTGAACTCAGCAGCGGTCAGAAAAGACAATGCTGACAGTCGCCTTGAATAGCGTGAAGGGCCGTGGGCTCAAGCCCGCTACACAGGTGGAGTGCTCCAGTGGCAGAACGGTATTATCGAGCCATAGAGCCTAGCAAATAAAACAGGACCCGCAGTTTGCTCTTTGGACCTATTGGAAGTGCTGGCCGGCTGGAAGCACACAGGAGAAAGGGCTCTCACGGCTGCCTGCCCAGAAGGGAGTGCACACTCTGAGCAGCATCTAGGACAAGCGGTGTGGAGAAGGTCCTTTACGCTGCCTGCCCTGTTGGGAGGTAGACCGGGACCTCCAAATTCTATCAGTATCAGAAAACCTGCTGGGAGCAACAGTTGACTATAGTGGTGAGATAACTGAGCCTGTTGTGGCCATTGATCTTTTGGGGTTGTTTTTGGCCGGAAGCCTTCAGGCTTTTGGCTAAGAAAAAAAAAGGACTTTCCAAGACTGCTGTGGATTGGAAAACTGGTAGACCAAGTCATACAATAGTGTCTACAGCTTCTGTTATTATCCACAGTGGGATGGCTGACAAAAGCTTAGTCAGATAGTGCTGCCAGTTGAGGCTCCAGATATGCATCCTCTACATCTAAGAGACGGATCAAGGGAGCTGCAGCCAAGATAAGGGCCAAGGCTGTCACTAACAAGAAAACATCTAAGGCCCAGGAGACAGCGGAACAAAGGCTTCAGAGGGCCTTAGAGAAACAGATGGTAAAAGGGGCAAAAACAGCAGAGAAGATGACGCAGCTAAGCCCACTAGCGGACAAAGACATTATTTCAGGTCCTCTTTACAGCCAGATATTGGAGCCAGACAATGTCAGCACAATAGGGGGCTCAAATTTCCAAGATGGCCCGTCCATGAGTGTGGCAGAGCCCGGCTCAGTGTTGATGGCAGATCTTGGCCTTTCAACGAGCGGCATGTGGCCTCCACAGGCCCTGTCACCTTTGCAACAAGATAGGGCGGTTTCCAGTCATAGAGGGCATCTGCCCGAGTTGACTTTCACTCCTACCGTGGCGGGTCTCCGCCAGATGGGGGATTGTGACACGGGAATGCCATTAATAGTTCAGCCAGTGGATTTCTGAGGCAGTTAAGCAAGGCTTTGAGGCTGGCAGGCAACATTATTATAAACAAAGTTTTATTGGTTTTTCAGGGGAAAAGGGTATTGGATAAATTTTTCATAAAATATTTTTACAAAAAAGAGAGAAACTGAGTTACAAAGATGTTGCCTGGCAGGCAACAATTATAAGCAACCAGCATCGGTGGCACCTGACTTGCCAGGGCAAGGGAGATCTTTTCAGGACTCAAGGGACATAACTGCTTATCAGGGTTCCTATTTCCCTGACTCTTTCACAAGGAGTGATAATTCTATCTCCGAAGAAGAGGGCCTGATTGATCAGGAGTTATCAGAGGATGAAGGGATGGCGCCTGAACAACCTATCTTCAAGGGTCTGTTCCGGCCACATTTCTTCAAGATACTACTTTTTAAGGTAAAGAGTTTGACCCGGTTGGGTACAGACTCTACAAAGCCTGAGACTTCTCAAGAGATGGCAGATCCCACTGAACTTTTTTCAGAGTCTATGGCAGAAACAGACCATTCCAGCACCACAATTATTTATGGACGTAATTCAATGTCAGTGGGCTTCTCCTAGGGTTTATCCCAATCCCACATCATTTAACAAGAAATTTTGCAATGTCACCCCAGACATCAGAGCTTCTACAGACTACCGAGGTTGACAAGCCAGTGATAGCGCTAGCATCTTCCTCAGCCACTCTCACAGATGCTGAGAATGTCAAACCAGATGAGAGAAAGGTGGAGCTAACACTTCGCAAGGCACACCAGGCAGATTCCTGGGTGGTCAAGACTGCCACGGCCGCTTGCTTTTTTACCCAAGCATCACACCTTTGGTTAAGTAAATGCAGGAGAGGGTATCGGCCAGCGACCTCCGGACACACCAAGTTTTTAATAAAGTGGTGGCTGCCGCAGAATTCACGGCAGATACCACGCTGAATTCTGCAAAATTCGGAGCATGAGCCATTGCCTCTTCCCTTATGGCAAGACACCTTCTTTGGCTTAAGCACTGGCAGGCAGACACTAACAGGAAATGGAAGTTGGTGTCCATGCCATTTAGAGGGGCAAAGTTATTTGGAGCATCTCTAGAACCAATTTTGGTGGAATCTAGGGACAAGAGGAGAGTTTTGCTATCGCTCTCCGGGCAGTTTGTCAGCCACCACCCCTCCTTTTCGTAAGCCTTATTTTCAGCCATATGCCGGGTCAGGATTCAGCGACTGCAGAGGAGTTTTGCACCTAGGCAGTATAACCAACCAGAGCAGAGACAAGAATAAGCCACAACCCCAAAACAAGCGGCTCTTTTCATCATTTGGGATGACTCCAGGGCCACAGCTCCCATTGGTGGCCAGCTAGGTCTATTTTCACACCAATGGGAAGAAACAACTATGGACGCTTGGGTCAGGGAGACCATAAAATCAGGTCTCTCTCTAGAATTTCTCTCCATTCCCCTGAGGTTTTTTATCTGTTGTCTCATTTCCAGAGACGTGACCAAAAATAAGAGCATGGTAGCTACCATCCAGCATTTACTGGATATATAGGCAATGGAGGAGATCCCAGTAGAACAAGAGGGACATTGTTATTATTCCATGCTATTTGTGATTCAGAAAACCTCGGAGGAGGGGGTTGAGAATTCTCAATTTCAAAGGACTCAACAAATATTTATGGTACTGGAGGTTCAAGGTGCATTCTCTACAATCGATCTTGGAGAATGTCAGAGAGGGAGACTTCTTGACCTCCATCGACCTCACAGAGGTGTATCTACATGTACCGATTCTACCACTTCACCGAAACTACCTGAGGTTCTGTTACAATGGCAGACATCTGCAGTACAGGGCCCTACCATTTGGACTGACATCGGCACCCAGATCATTCACCAAGCTCTTAGCAGCGCTGGAGGCCTCTTTCAGGACAATACCAGTCCAGATACAATGTTATCTGGGTGACATACTAGTACAATCCTCATCACACAGATGGGCAGAGGAAGACCTACAGTTCACTGTACAACTTCTATAAAACCATGGCTTCTCCATCAATGTGGAGAAGAGCCATCACAGCCCAGCTACCTGCCTATTACATCTGGGGGTGATAATCGATAATCGACACCTTACATGTCAGGTTTTTCTCTCACCAGATCGACTGGAGAGCATCAAAGCATTAACGAAACAGATCCAATCAGACAGGGTGCCTCCCCCCTTGCCTTACTATCCAAGGAATAGTTCCTTGGCACGATTCCACAGCAGACCTCCAAAGTGGTTTCTGCTCCCCTTCCAGAGGTTGGGCAGGAGCAGCTCGCCAGTGAGAGTTTGGGTCCCAACAACAGTACTGAGATCCTTCCTCTGGTGGGCATCCGACCTCATGAACAGGGGTTGTGTTTTCAAGGAACAGAAGCATCTAACTACTACCACAGATGCCAGCCTGGGGGCCTAGGGAGCCCATTTCCTGAACCTAGTAGCCATGGGGAAGTGGTCCCAGACGGACTTATGCCAAAGTTTCAATTGGCTAGAGCTAAGGGTGTCTCGCTTGGCCTAAGGAATTCAGGGAGTAGATTGCCGGCCATCATATCCTCATCCCCACCAACAATGTGGCCATCAAGGCACACGTAAACTGGCAAGGAGGCACACACTCCAAGTCGCTCATGAAGGAGGCGGCGCTGGGTGAAGAACATACTTTCCATCAAGGCCGAGCACATTTTTGGGTTCGACAAATGTGTGGGCAGACTGGCTGAGCATAGACCATTCAGAGTTGCACCTGTACCCAGACTTGTTCCAAGAGATATTGGATCGGTTTGGACCTCTGATCTTAGATATTTTTGCTTCTCCAACAAACAGCCAGCTGCCCCGCTTCGTCTCAAGATTCCCAGCACCGGGAGTGGAGGGAGTCAATGCCCTTTGTTGCCTATAGCCTCAGGGGCTTCTTTATGCATTCCCACCCCTGTCCTTGATCCTGCGGGTGCTCAGAAGGATCTTGGTCAAGAGAGTGGAGGTGATACTAATAGCAGCACACTGGTCCAGACACCTGTGGTTTACAAATCTGGTCAGCCTGTCGATTGCCAGACCATGAAGGATTCTTCCAGACAGAGTCTCCCTCAGCCAGGGTCCCATCTGCCACCCGATTCACAATGGTTACATTTGACCGTGTGATGCTTGAGCGGAGACTTCTGATGGAGCTAAAGTTATCCTCTGGTGTTATACATACGATCCAGGCTGCCAGACGATTGTTTACCACATGGATTTATAACACTACCTGGAAGATATTTTGTGGGCGGTGCACCAAGCATAACATTGATCCCACCACAGTATCAGTGCCTCAATTGCTAGACTTTGTCCAAGAGGGCCTAGATAGGGGTTTGGCTCCTAATACTCTTGGGGGACAGGTAGCAGCCTTGGCCCGTCCTGGGCTCTAGAGCAGTGGTGAGGAGGGGTCACGCATGCATGCCCACACCCATAAGGACGCCCTTCGGAGGCCGGAAACTGTCCGTTTTCTGATTTCCAGTGGGAATGGAAGTTCCGGGTTTTTTGCCCTTCACAGGCTCCATAGCCTTTCTAGGAGCTGTGGAGGACGAAAACGGCCTTCCTGCCCCCCCGGAGGCCCTCCAGAGGCCGGAAACCGCCCGTTTTCTGACTTCTGGTAGGCCCATTTTTCGCCCTCCACAGGCTCCAGACCCTTTCTAGCAGTCTGTGGAGGGCAAAACCGCCCATTTTCTGACTTCCGGTAGACCAGTTCCCCCCCCCCCCAAAGTCCCGAAAATCAGCTGTGCAGTGTGCACATGTGTGCTGCAGCTGAACTGGGCCAATGCTCACGTGCCCACCGATATGGTGCCATAGGTTCGTCATCATGGCTCTAGAGTCTATAGCACAGCACCCAGAGGTATGGAGATTCCTTAAAGGAGCCACCAATTTAAAACCACCGGTGGTTCATCGATATCCCACCTGGGATCTTTTTAAGGTGCTACAGGCTCTCATCAAGGCATCCTTCGAACCCCTACGGACTAACCACCTCAGTTTCCTAACTTACAAGGTGGTCTTTTCAGTGGCCATAACATCAACCAGAAGGATATCAGAGCTGGCCGCCCTACTCCATAAATCATCCAATGCAGATTAAAGTCCTGCATAGAAAAGGGCCAGCAAGTCAAGTTGGTTTTAATAACAGCTGAGGAGTAAGAAATTATTTCTGATGCATACTGGATAACTGAGTAAGACAAGGAAAACTAAAAAGAAGTAATTACATACTTCATTGACTATAGAAAGGCCTTTGATTGTAATGAGCATGTCAGGCTGTGGAATGTCCTCAGGAAACTGGGAATGCCAAAACATTTTATTGTCCTCATGCAAAATGCATGCACAAGATAAGAGCCAGTCTGAATGGAAAATGGTCAAAATAATAATATTTTTTTTTAAATTGAACCCTCTGAGACTGATCTGAACTTGATCAAGTTTCTTCTGCTATGGAGAGTGTGTTGTTTTGGTTTACTTTTCTTTACTTACTAAAAGCCCCCTTTCCATTTTTGTGGATGGTTAATATTTTGGTTATGGTAGCCATGATTTCTGAATATCAAAATTAGGTCAAAAATTCTGCAACAAGTGGCAGTGAAATATATGTTTTTGCATTTTATTTTTGGTTGAAACATAAAACAACTTAGCACCAAAAATCAATCTCTGTTCTAGTTTTAATAGTATCTCATGTCCAAAGTGTCTGTGTAAGCAAATATGAACATTTTGAGCGGTTAATAAATAAGCAACCAATCTTGCATGAATGAATTTCTCAATGCAATTAAGTATCTGAGAAGACCCTGCAGGAATAGAAAGACTCTGAGCATTTATTTTCTTCTTTAGAATAAACAAAAATCCAAACAGTTTCTATCAAACTTTGATCTAAATTAATTACATAATCGCAAATATAAATATTTCAAAACTAATTATTTTCTCTTATCAACCTTTTATACAGAAATATTTTATTTAGTTTATATAATATTTTTTCATTTTAAAATATTAAACCATTCATTGGCTGGTTGTTCTAATCAGCCACATCATCTTGTAAGATTTAAAATAACTGCATATTCATAATTATTTCCCTTCAAGTGTCAATTTACAATAGTTAGAAGTATTGGATTATCAAACTGAAGATCAGTATTTAATAATGTTTCAGCTTTATTATTTTAAACTCTTACATTACATGTAAATGCAATCTTTCCATCAAAACCCATCACATTAGGAATTTGACCAATGATTTATAGTATGCTAAAATAGAAAGCTCTAGCAGTGGTGGCTAACCTTTTTGCTGTCACATGCCAAAAGCGGGGGGAGCACGGGGAGGTTGAGCACACGCATGCCCATACCCATCATTCAATGCCCCCGTGCCCCACCCCCCGCACACACCCC
>JANHFK010001239.1:97998-116726 GCA_036250565.1 Sibynophis collaris
AATAAGGCCAAGCGCTTATTTCAGGGTTCAAAAAAATATAAGACAGGGTCTTATTTTCAGGGAAACATGGTAGGTAAGCAATTATTTTATCAGAATATTTTTCAGCTTTTAATTTTAAAAAATGCTATATAAGTACCAGGTAAGCAGATACATATTTGGAATTGAACAACCCTGAATCCAATTTATTACAGTGAATATTTCATAAGATATTTTTTCTGGGGTATATAATAAAACAACCATCACCAACTCTTAAAAATATAGTACTTCATCAGCTCAAATTCTCTTTTTATTGAGTTTGCATTTTTCTATAGAAATCAGTTACCAGATGAATTGATTTTGGAATATTTGTAGTCTTGTTCTCATGTCATATTAGCAACTACAAAAAATGCACTAATAAAACAATATGATTAAAACTTTATCTCTTTGTTAGCTTCATTTTTTTTTTACAAAATGCTAGTTTTAAAAATCTGATTTAAAAAGACAACTGATTTTCATTATTTTTAATAATTTATTTTTACCCATCCTATCAAGTTCAATATGCTAAAGCACAATTACTATTTTGGGTTTAACATATTATGTGAGTTTAACCATTGTAGGAGCCATGGTGGTGCAATAGTTAGAATGCAGTATTGCAGGCTAACTCTGCCCACAGACAGGAGGAGTTTGATCCTGACTGGCTCAAGGTTGACTCAGCCTTCCAAGTCAGTAAAATGAGGACAAAGATTTTGTCTTTGTAAACCACTCATAGAATGCTATAAAACACTATGGAGTGGTATATAAGTCTAAGTGCTATTGTGGTTTATGACCAATGTTATAGCTTAGTGCTTTGGGTATTCCCTACCAGTTGCTATTTAACAAAAAAACATTCTTAAGCAAATCATATCATAGCACAATACATGAATTTAACTTAAATAGATTTCTCTATAGTATTTAATTCCAGTTTATTATACAAAATGTTTTCATATATAGTAAATCTGCAAGAAGGAAGGGGAATGTATTCAATAAGGCCCTCTAAGCACATTTTTGCAACATACTGCACATATTCCAAAATCACTTAAGATGCCCCAGGAAAACCTCTCAAATGTATCTAGACGGTATATAGTGAGCTGCGATAAAGTGGGGAAAAAGCCTCTCTACCTCTTTTTCCGAAAGATATTTCCCATCTAACCTTCATTAAGATTCCATTCATATGGAATTCATTTTTATCCCCAAATCTATTGATTATAATCGGAACTAGTGAATATCTATGACCAAAGGTTAACCTGTCTACTTTTTATTTGGAATCTTTCAATTATTATACACATTTTCAGGAAGACCCAAAATGTTTGCATTCTCTAAACCAGCGGTTCTCAACCTGGGGGTCAAATGATCCTTTCACAGGGGTCGCCTAAGACCATCGGAAAACACATATTTTTGATGGTCTTAGGAACCGAGACACCGCTCTTAAGACTAGCTGAAGAAGGACGGAAGGGTGACACTCTGAGCAGAAACAAAAAACCAGCCTGATGATGGCAAATGTGAATTTGCCGAAACGTCGCATAGATTCAACTAATATTACACGGGTCATACCCGAAAATAACCATGAACAACATACATATACCCATGAAAATCTTAGAAAACATGTATATGTATATATATATAGAATAGAAGAATTGAATTGAATTCTTTATTGGCCAAATGTGATTGGACACACAAGGAATATGCATCCTGCATATCAGATATTTACATTACGATTCATAACAGTAGCAAAATTACAGTTATGAAGTAGCAACGAAATTAAATTTATGGTTGGGGGTCACCACAACATGAGGAACTATATTAAAGGGTCGCAGCATTAGGAAGTTGAGAACCACTGCTCTAAATCTTGCAACTCACTATCTAATCTTCCTTCATCTTTCTCCATTCTTGCTTCCAAATGCCTTTTACAAATACATGTATATGCCCTGTCCCTTGTTTGCTAAATCATTTTTGTGCATGGTTTAAGATATTTCACTGCAAAAAAGGCAAATTGCAAGATGTATACTGATACCTGCATTAATTTAAATGAATCAGAGAATTCATTCATTCATTCATTCATTCATTTGTTCATTCGTTCATTCCCTTCATTGTTTTTATAAATGTGACAAACATATCCAATGCACTTTCCTCCTATTTTCCCCACAACAACCTTCCTGTGAAGCGAGTTTGGTTAAGAAACAGTGCCTGGCCCAAAATCATCCAGCTGGCTTCCATGGCTAAGGTGGAACTAGAACCACTTTCTAGCGTAGTGCCTTAACCATTAGATCACTTACATTGCAATGAACAATTAAAAGCCTATCTTGTTTCTGAAAAATAAGTTCAGTGCTATGGAATATACTATAAATCCTAAAACATTTGGTAAGGGCCAAGAAACGCATGGGCAGCAATGTAAGTTGAGCAACTCCTGATTAAACTGACATGTCAATTTACTGAACAACTGAAAAACGTATGGTATACATTGCATCTGATCCAGTCAAATGAAATGTAGTTCTAGTTGCTATAACTCTGCTATCTTACTTGTAGCAGAAGTTATACTACAACTATTCGAATTATCATCTTACTCAAATCCTATGCAAATTCAGCATGAAAAATGATAAACCTCCTTTGTTCTAATTATATAAGCCAAAATTCATCTTAGCATTATCATTAAATCTGGAGGCACTCAGATAGTAGTCAAGATGTTGGTCTGGCACCATGGAGATCCTGGTTTTATTTCTCCTTTGTCCACAGAAATTCAGTACATAACTTTGAACCTTTCTCTTAGCCCAGCTTAATCCAGAGTTGTCACGATCAGATGAGGGAGTATTATGTATTCAGTTTCTAAAAAATGGGATTAAATATAACTATGTAAATCTGTAGACAAATATAAATGAATGTGTTCAAGCCTTTAATTTGTCTCTCAGAAAAGAGACTAATTAATATTTTTGGAAACAATCAAGATTTGTAGAGTCAGAATTAAACTATTGTGCTTAACAGTTTCAGATGTAGTTGAAATTTTTACGAAGTATTAACTAGCAATGTTTTACTTGAATAGGGCTAGTTGGATATCCCATGTTTTTTTAGAACTGCACCACTAACCTCATGGAAACGTACACCCAAATAATTCCTATATAAGAGTGCAACCCAAGCAACCATTCACCAATGATCCCTCTCAGCCTAATCTACCTTGGAGTCTTGCTAGAATTCTGGGTAAAATGTAAAAAGGAGCCATGTGCCTTGCATTGCCTTGAGTTCTTTAAAGGAAAGTATAAATGTGTTAAATTCTGTTCAAATTCAACATTAGTAAATAAAAAAGAATGAAATGATTCAATGGGCTCCAATCTAACTTGAAAAATCATTTTCTCCACAATCAGTTTGACAATGCAGGGAGTTGGCAAAGAAAGGCAGATTTATTTTTTCTTCCACACTAGGCTGTTTTATATAATTTAAAACACAACATACTGACTTCCATTTCTATACAACACACAAAGAATAAATATGCAATTGAAAATATTAAGTTTACAGGAGGCTTCTAGAAAAATGCAGCTAAGACTTTATAAAGTTACCTTTTTATTCCCATAAGAGTAATGTAATAAAAATTCTGGAAGCTATTCAAACAACTGTCTAAAAAAGGATAAACAAATAGACACTTTTCATATTACATAGGCTGGGCAATTCTGGGGAGAGGTCTGCATGCTTCACAAGAATCTTCTGATTTGTTTATTTTTTAATTCCTCTGCGAGGGCTGAATAAACCAACAATCACAATTCTAGATTTAAAAGATTTAAACAAACATTGCTTCTTTCACATTCTGTCTATAATATTTAATTGCATTGAAGTTCAAATCCACAATTAAAAATCTAACAGTTTCAAAAACTATGCATAGTATTTTAAATTTTCAGTAGTTCATTCAGGAAAGACACACAGCACAAAATAATGAACTTAGTTCCTTTATACATTCTATTTAGCAATACACCGCTATAGTGGTATTCAAAGCAATATCTATATCAAAATACAATGGGTAGAAGCCAAACAGATGTTTCAAGTATGAAACGCTTGAGAATGCCCGGTGAGATCTTTTATCCTAACGATGTCTTTTTCCCAGCTTATTATCATACTTTAAACAAAAAAGGTTTAAAAAATCACAGTTGAGTCAACTGCTAGTGATTAAATAGATGCAACTAGGTAATTTTCTTGGCAACAGCACAGAAATGGTTCAATATTGCCTTCTTCCAGAATGTATTAAATTTCTTAGTGTAATTTATAATCTTGGTGTCCTTCTTAATCCTCCATGCAAATAGTAAGCAATCTCAATGATACTTAATGCCTCAATTATCATTAACTTCCTTCCCTTGTAAGTCATAAGGAACTAAGATGCTTTTGGAAAAAGTCTCCTCCCTCCATTGGGTGGCATGGTAGATTGCTGTTCAGTGAAGATTCCCCCAAAATAGATACAACTCTCAATCTAAGCCAAAATTTAGCCATCTGTGCTTTAAGAATTAAGGAGCTTAGTGTGACAAATTAATTATTCAGTTGTTTGCTCATAAAAATATCTTCTATTGTTTCTTCCTTCCCTGTTACTGTATATACTAAAACATGAAGTATATCTATGGGTAAAAGGTAAAGGTTCTAGTTATATTTTCTTAGCTAACAGACATATCAAATGATTGATATATCAAATCAAGAAAAATAATTTTATATTCATCTTAAATTCATATTGACAATCTTTTCAAAAATCCTTGTAAGAAAAAAAGTAAGTACTCATATGGTAAACTAATCCAACCCTGTTTTGTATAATATATTACATCTGCTATTAAAATTGAAAATTTATTATATAGTGGGAACTTTTAGTATTTTGTATCTTAAAGTTGGAAACAATGATATGAATAAACCACTGACCCACAAATTTGAATTTGAAATGCAAGAACATAGTTTACAGTAAACTATATTCATTTAAAATGCATTGCCATTACTGTCATAAGCTTATATATTCTAAATTACATGGAACTTAAAAGAAACAATTTTTATTTACTTTCAACGAAAAGTGCCAAAAAATCATTAAACATGTTTTTTTAGTAGCTCTATCATAAGTAGCTACTAAACTTATCTGAAACTATCTATGGAATGGCTTGTTCTGATTTAGTCAATACATAATTTGGGTTTAATGAAGCTATTTTCAAATTATATATAATTTCAGTATCTTTTCAAAATGCTGGTTTTAGCTTTAAAATTTAAAAACCCTGAAGCCTCTGTAAACCCAAAGGAAGTTATCATATACAACATTATATTGAATACAGACTACCAAGACTTTCTACTATTATTAAACCAACACTGGAAATAATTTGCTGTTGTGCAAATCACATCTAGGTACTACATTCAAAAATTTACTAATATACATCAAGAAAAAAAATCATATTCCTGCACACCAAACACCTACATGGATTTTTGAATAAGTCTGTATTTTATAAATATATATTGCTAGGTGGTAAGTTTAAAACTTAACATAAAATCTATACAGAAACACATTTAATTGGGCACTGCAACTTTCAAATGAAATCTTACCCATTCGGTCTTACATTTAATAAAGGTATGTTTTTACAGGACTCTTCAGAAATGTAATTGCCTTAATTGAGACATATTGTTTCTCTCATTTAACAATTCTACCAAAGAAATCATGTCACTAGGAAAATCATTAGGATTGTTCCTTATATGCAGTATTGGAAAGTAAAATAAATGCCTTAAATGGAATAAAATACTAATTTCCAGAATGCTTGCATATAGCTGGCAAATTCTTTTGTGCAGTAAATGAACTAATATACAAATATAAATATATTAAATAATATAAAATATAGGAGAAAATTTCAAGAAAAAAACGCTAAGGAAATCTTACAGATTTCTTTTCACTGATAGTAATATACATAAATACTGTAATATGTAATATTATTAACAATGAGGAAAGTTTCAGCAATAGAATGAAACAATTAATGTTAACTCTTGTATGTTGTGCTTAAATATATATTCACTGGAATTTCTATTTGTTACTTATTGACTTACCTTTTATAGATTATAGATTATAAAATTAAAAATTCTAATTAAAATATCTCAAACTCAGTAACATATTACCTAATTTAGTATTAGCTCTTTCAGGAATTATTAAAAATGGCTGCCTACTGCTACTACTCATTTACACTGTAGAATTCACATACTGTAAAAGTACTGAGAAATCTAGAACATTTTGGAAACTTGAGCCTCTATCAATATTTCATTTAAAACTGAATTAATTTCAGTTTAATATATTACAAATAGGCTCAAAATGGACTGCATGAATTCATACCTGCAGTAGATCTGTAATAATGTGGTACCAATATACTTGTTCGGAAATTGGGCTACTGGATCAAATTGAAAACTTAATTGTCGCAACATGTCATTTTGGCTGCTTAGTCTTTGTCAAATGTATGTCTTAGATCATATTCAAGGTACTAACACTTTCTTTTGCATATTGTGTCATTTAATTATGATTCATTCACAATAAAAATTCAGGGTTACATTTCTTCAAACCAATTTTAAATAATTTATAATGAGAAATTTTAGCTAAGAATACACACAATAGTCATAAAAAAATTTAAATCCTACTTTTTAGATGATAAGGGTTTTATTATACTTTATATATCGTTAGTTATCAGTGCAAGTGAGTGTAGTTATAAAGATTAAGCTAAATAAACATACTACAGGTCAAGAGGACATGTTTAAGTTATAATTTATGAAAAATAAACATTCATCACACACACTTCAATGCTGGAGAGAAATTTGTAAATATAATATAGCAGTTTCTTGCTGATTTTTCTAAAAAAAGTAACTTGGAAGCCCAATTAAGGCAGTGTTTTTTTTAAATTATTTAAGAATATCATACACATAAAGCAATCTCTCTCTCTCTCTCTCTTTCTCTCCCCCTCATGCCAAGAACGATTTGGATCATTGACCAGAACTTAATATTCAATTTATAGATATTCATAACACAAAGACACAAGAAAATAGAAATCAACAGGTTTCTTTTTTCAAAAATGAAAAGGTTTTAGCTGTAAAATATGCTTTCAATAATTTTAAGATGTAATTGATGGAATTATAGCTTCAAACTCAGAAAAACTCCTCCTCTTCTTTCTATAGGCTACTGTAAACCAATAGAAATTGCTTCATTTTTTAAAATCTTTGCTACTAGATATATTTATCCATTTATAGAAACAGCTATAGATTATGTTAAACAATGGCAATCTTTTCATCTTATTATTTTCTCTTTCTTTACTTTTGAATATAAAAAGTTGCATAACAGAAAATGTTTATGCTCCTTTAAAAGTACATCCATTCATATATAAGAATTTGGAAATATGAAAAATATCCAATTTTTTCAATAATCATAACAGGATTTCATTAAAATGTTACATGCTTTTTATTTTAAACTTAAAATAAGATAACCAATATTGATAATTTAGTGTAAATAGCAATAATATTAAGTGACAATTGCAGAATAAGTAAATTTTGTATTTTACTTTCCCCCTGCTTGTTCACAGAAGTACAGTATTATTAGTCTTTAGCATTTCAAAAAATGTAGTCTTCAAAAAAAATCAGCATTAAAGATCTCTTGAGGAAAAATGTTATTCCTGTAAAACAAGTTATTTGCAAGTGATACTGAATAACAGTTTATGTATTCTTCCTAACATCTTCCAATTGTATAAACTTTGTGCAATATTTTAGGGGAAAGAAATATCACTAACCCAAAGCAACAAAAAATCAAAATAAGTTATGTGAATGTGCTTGTGTTTTAAACCTAATTTCTTATGTCTTAAATACAACATAAATATACTGATTTTGATATTAACATTTAAAACCATCTTAATCTTTTTTTCAGAAAGAAAGAACTGGCGCCCCTTAGCGTTCATCTCTTAAAACATTTAAATCATTTATTTGCATAGGACATTTTTTTAACATTCCAGAAAGTTTTCAACGTTTGCAGTTCTTCCACCCAGAAGCCAATGCAAACAAGAAAACAGGATTTAAAGGGATTTAAACAAACAAAATTTAACAGTGGTACAGGAAAAAACTTATATAATGCTGGGGCAAACAGTTTAACTTTTGAATTATTAGATTCTCCAGTCCTTATTTTGGATTCATGAAAACAAATTGACAGCTCAAAGCTTCAAGAGCATTCAAAAGATTCACTGACTTAATATATTCTTGAAATAGGCACACCAAAAATATTCTCATTTGCTCTTCTTGCAGATTTATTGTGCTTCTATTCCCCTATGATGATTCCAGAAAAGTTTAAAGTCATTGTTAGTATTGTGGTAAATAGTTATTTTTAAAAAGGAACTGCAAGAACAAATTTATACTAAACTATCCCCATAAAATGTTTATACTCAAACTATTTTACTTGATATCCGGGGTATGTTATTAACTTTAATCTAAACTAGAATTAGCCAAGTGTGCACTCTGATCAACTGCTATTTGAACAATATCCTTCAAAGGAACCTAAAAATGTTTCAAATACATGTAACATTTCAGTTCCAACTGTGAATATGTTTCTCCAACAGTAAAGATTAAATCATCTCAAACGGAACCTGAAAAGCACTATCAATCTAATTCACAAATGGTGTGGCTGATAAGTCACCAAGTTTCCCCTATCTTCTGAAAATATGGAAGTTTCAAGATGTGAACTTTTAGAAGTGGATTTTGACTGTATTTTAGACTGAACATATAGCATACGTTCAAAACTTTTATATTTAAGAAGATACTGTTTATGACATTTCTAGCTGAGTTCTCAAACCCAATAATTTGTTTAAAAATTGCAACACTTTAAGTTATTTTGCGGAAACCTAAATCAGCAGACACTTCGGTCTGCAAAGTTACTCACTTTGCACCTTCTTGGAACTCAACTAACTATAGCAGATCGAGATTACGCACACGGCCTAAAACTACCAACGGGTATTCAGAGACTCCAAAAACACTTTTCGCTTTGGCTTTTGATACTCAAATCGGGAATCACCCAATATGTCCTTCACGGTAGAAGGTAATATTTATTCGCGGACCTAACAGTTTTTTTGTCTTTTTAGGCCGACAACCAGCTCAATATTGAATAAAAACTGAGCCCTCAAGTTTTTCCAGCTTTTTTCATGTCCCTCGGCCCAACCTCAAAATAAAAATCAGCCATGTACACTTCAGGCTGAAAGACTAAGTTGCTTAAAAGTAGTTCATAAACCTACCATCGGGCCTACTTTGCCTTTCATACTTCCGATGAAGATTTAAGAACTCAAAATGCTACAATCCCATTAAAAAAACTTTCTCCTCCCCCAACTTTTTTCTTCTACAAAATATAATTTTATATACTAAAGTTTGCCGGTTGAAAAGTATGTACCCAAAAATAAAAATAAAACGACGTAGAGAGTTCATCGCTCCCCAAAGGCCAAAACTTCTGCGTGTAGTCTTCCCGCTTCTCTTTGTTTATGGGCAAAAGAGGCAAAGCCAAAAGACGCCATTGAGGGGGCGCAAAGCCTAGTCCGCCCCCATTTGCTGGATAGGAACGGGAAGGGCAAAGCGGATCTATGTCGCGGAGAGGCAGGGGCCACCATTTTCCCCCTCACCCTCCGACCTACAAAGAAAGTATTACTTGGGGGGGGGCGGGTTCCGTTTTGAGTTTTTGTAATTGCGTTTTACCTTCGTCCAGCAGCCTCTCGAGGTGGTTGAATATCCCGCAGAAGTTAGGGAGGCTGCTCATGAGCTTCTTGTCGTTCATCAGCTGCATCAGGTAATCGGGACTCGGCTTGGGCTTCTCCTTCGTTTCCATTTCCCCAACCATATTCCAAACAGAGAGCGAGCGAGTGCCCGCACCAGCAATCGTCCAACCACCGCACTGGGTGCACGCCAGGCGGGGAAGAAACGGGGTGTGTGCTATGTGGGCTGAGGGGGGGAGAGGCCTCTTCCCCCCCTTAGGAAAACAAGAGAGCGGAAAAAGGGGGTCTCGTCAACGAAGAAGCCACAAGCACGCCGCGGCGGGTCTCGGAGGAAAATAAAAGGGGAGAACTCGATGACCGCCACCCCAAACCCTCCTCAGCCGCCGCCACCACGGAGGGTTGCGCCCTAGTCGTCTTCCACCACCCCGACTGTACAGTGATCCTCCTCCGCTGCCGCCGCTTCCTGTCGCCGCTCCCACTGGATGCCTTTCTCCAAAGCGGCGCAGTCTTCGGTAGTTCCCCCTCCTCTCCCTCGCCGCACACGCAGACGTTGGTCGCGGCTCCCTTTTCTCGGCGCTGCTGCCCCCTGGTCTGTCTCCGCGGCGGGGAGGGAGGCGAGGAGGCAGGCAAAGGGGCGGCGGACTTGGCCGTTTCCCGAGGAGTCCCCGCTGCTGCCGCCGCGTATTGTAAGGCTATTCCCGGCCACCGGCGGTGCTTCCGTTGTTGTTGTTCCCACCGCTGCTGCTGGTGGTGGCAGTTCCGCCTCGTCTCCCGCGCTGCCTCGCCTCCCTCCCCTTCCCGCTTCTGCCGTTTGCTTGAAGCTGACGACTCTCAGCCCCGCCGCTGCCGCCGCCGTGGTGCCTTCACCTCCTCCTGCTGCCGCCTCCTCCTCTTCAGTTCGCTCTGGAGTTCGCTTCAGTTCAGGCGGCGCTGGCAGCGGCGGCAGCAAGCAACGACGGCGGGAAGGGGAGGGAACAGAGAGGAAGGGAGGGGGCAGCGGAGGAGCAGAGGCGGGGCGGCCGTTAATCAGCGACGGCAACGGTAGTGGCGGCGGCGGCGGCGCCACTTGGCAGATCCACTCCGCCCCGCCCCTCCGGCTTGTCTGGGAGTGACTGGGGACTCGGTTGACGGCCGGCGGTGTAACGGAAGGGAGTGTGCCCCTCACACCCACACCCGTGTGATATGCCTGGGCTTTGGAATGACGGGGCGCGCTAGTGCGCGGCTCCGAATGCTCGCGCCACCCGCCTCGTACTACTTTTACGCGCGAGGTGGTTGCGCGCGTGCGCGTGATCCCTCCTTTTCCCCCCCTCACGGTTTGCCGCCCTCCCGTTTTGTTTTGTTTTGTTTTGTACAGAAATCCCGTATACCCGACCGCACGAGAAAGAAACTGAACAAACTCCGGTCTACTTCACAGATCCGGTGTTGGGGCGGGGCTCGGTCACGTGGTGCTAGTGGGGGGGGAGGGAGGGAATCTGATTGCGCTGCCTCTGAGGCGCAAGCGCGCTGCGTTTTCTTCACACCCGCGATTCGCACGAGGGCGCGCGCCCGCGCGCGCTTTCAATTGTGTCGCGCCAGCCCCGCGGCCCCTTATATTGAGGTTTTAAGGATTGAAATGGGAGAGGCGGGGTCGAAGTGAAGCGTGGTGCGCTTGCGCAAGAGGGAGAGGGAAGGAGACAAGACTAAAGGGTCGCGGGAGGGGGTGCGCGCCGAAAAAGGGTGATTATCCGTGTATCTCGTGTAGCGGCGGCGAAGGCACGGGGAGAGCGCGGCTATTAAGCAAGGCGGCTTCTCCGCAGGGAGCGGACAAACCGTTAGGCGCTTCCCCGTGCAAACTTTAGCTCACCCATTCCCTCGGGAGGTGCCTTCCTACCGCACGCGGGGGGAATCCCCCACCCGAGCGCTTAATGGTGGGAAGCCAATGCTTTTACATCGGATGGTGATCCGGACCTCTGGCGGTGTAGACACGGGCTGTTGCACTTTCTTCAGAGATTGGCTGGGAAGTTGGGCAGCGGCGGCTCGCTTTCCTTCCCGTCTCCTTGGCATTCCTCCCCATCCACCCACCCTCCTCTTCCTTTCTCTGCAAGGCAGAGGGCTTGGGCGCAGCGGCACGCGTGGGTGCCCTTTGGGAGGGGGGGGGGTCTCCCGCGAAAGGCTGTGTACCTCTGCTAGGCTCATTTTCCTACCGAGAAATCCTACCGAGGACTGAGGCGGTCTTCCAACGCTTTAAGTAGCCGGCAGGGCTTCGCCGCCGGGAGCTGAAAGGCGGGAAAAACTCTCTTTAGTATTACAAAAATCCCCAACTTCGGGTTCGGGGTTTCTTGACTAGGCGGGAAAGAGCCTAGTAGTCGGTCCTAGGCAAAAGCCTCCCCGCCGCCGTCGTTCCCTTCTCGCTTCTTCAAACGAGGGAGGTTTAGCCTAGCCGCCTTAAGTCTTTTAGTAAATCCCACCGAGATGAATTGAGCTATCGGGCTGGAGCCTTGCAGCCGCCTGGAAGTCCCCATGAAAGCCTAAGGCTCCCTTTGCTCGCCAGTGTCTTTACAAATCAACTTCCCGCCCCAGGCTAGCAGCTTGAATGAATTCTTTCCTTTGGAGGGCCGCAGGGGTCAGCCGACCTGCGATCGAATCTGCACTTTATTTTCACCTATTTCGAGATAATCTGCAAAGAAGACGTGCTTCCGCTCTTTCTCTCTCTCTCTCTCTCTCTCTTTTTACCTTTGTTTAATACTTCCACGCTATCGGTCAACTAATTAACCAGGGGGTTTTTTTCCGCCCCCTTCCCCCCCTCCCCCGGAATACTACACTTCTTACGCGCCCCTTGCAAAAACTTTTATGGCTGCATTCTTAACTTTCATCCTCGTTATAAATAGTGTGGTAATTTGCAGCTGCCTGATTTCTGTTTGTACAAAACTGAATACAGGAAGGGAAGGGACTTACGAAAAGATATGGAAGAGATACAGTTAGGTTGTATTTATGGATGTAGCCTAGTGCTAGCCCCGTATTCCATAAAAAACTGATTGATTTCAAAGTGGCTTGCCAAGCGCCTGCCACTCATTTATCTCGAATAATGGCTCACTTTGTTTAACAACTGGTTTTATTCCCCATGGAAGCGTAATCAGTAGTTCTATTGACAGTGTGTTTCACTGAAACCTGATGCATAAAAACGCAGTAACAAATTCCGATGGATTCCCTTCTCCGTTTTTCTGTATTTTAACAAGGATATTGATAAAATTGACCACATGGAGCAATGCCAGTGGTTTAAGTTTATTTTTACATCCCATTAGAAATAATTTAATTGTTTTGACTCTGAGTCAGAATGGTGCCATTCTTTCCCAAGAACTAATGTATGTACTAATGTTGTTTAGTGTTTTTGTTAATGTAAACATTTATTCTAAAATTTAGAAAAAAGTAATCAAATTTCTGTCAATATTGATTATAGGGAGGGGGTGTAGGAGAGGGAGAAAAGGAATTTGGTTGAATTAACATATCCTTATTCTCCTTGTGGAGAATATCTGTATTCAATGTGTATATTAAAAGAAGAACATATAAAGCAACCCCATTTTAGCATGATTTATTAAATGTGTTGCCACTGCTTGCTAGTTTCAAATCTTGAAAACTAGGTATATCACAGTCCAATCCTAAACCTGTTTCCTTAGTCCTTCAATCAACTTTAGTACACTTCTTAATAAGTACTATGGGGTATTGCCTGATGATTTAAAGGTAAGAATTAACAGTGAATGGGCTGATCTCATCCTGTCTGCTTTGGCATCACTCCACTGGCCTTTCTTTTGCTCTGTTAAAAGAAATGTCAAGCAGAAAAATCTCTTCAGAGCAATATTTCAGACTTTAACTGATTAATTAATAATTAATAAACATGATTTAGGAAGCAGGATGTTTTACTTTTTTGATTAGAACTATTGACATATTCTTTTACTTTCTGTCATGTAGATTTACTTCTTATATATGTGCACAGACCATGCTCGTTTTCTTTTCAAGAGAATTCCGATGTTTTCAAGAGTATTGTTTAATATTCTTAAGTAGGCAACTGCCCAGATTGCCATGGGATTAGTCTGTTCTTCCCATTGAAATAGCGACAAAAGGGAGAGACAGTTCCCCATGTGACTGTGGCACCAAATCTGATGATCACATATCCCTGGGTGTGACCAAATTCAGAGCTTTGTTCTCTTAGCTTCCTTCCTTTTCTTACTTACTAAAGAATATTACTCTAGTGTGCAATCATCTTTTTAAAAACATACCAGTTAGCTGTCATAGTAATAATAGTAGTAGACTCTGCTAGTACATGAGGGCTACATCATGTACTGAGTTATCTACTTTCTTTTAAGTATATTTCAAACATTTATTCATGAACAAATTCAGATAGAGTTTTAAAAGTACAGAACCATGTATTGCCTTGCTTCATTTTGTCACTTACCCAAAGTCAGTATATTGTGGGAATCTTGCTGTTGATGTGTTTTTCTATGTTGCTAAAAATCTGATCACTCAAGTATGCTGTAGAATGGCAATTTTATTTCCCTAGGCCTCCAACTAAGCCATTATCTGTTCATCTTTTTTTAAAAAGAATGATTTCTACTTGTGAGTATCTCAAAGATAATCTACAGCAGCAATTCTCAAAATGTATTGGTTTTGAGATCCCTTTACATTCTTAAAAATGAATGAGGACCCCAAAGAGCTTTAGTTTATATGAGTTATATCTATTAATGTTTACTGCATTAGAAGTTAAAACTGAGAAATTTAAAAATATTTGACTCTGCAGATCCCCCTGACATAATCTTAGAGACCCCAGGAGTCACCAGACCACACTTTGTGTATGGTTGCTCTGGAACAATATTTCTTGAACTTTTCTAGGGTACAGAATATCCAGCATTTTAATGAGGAATGTTTCTTTAAAAAAAAAAACCTAAAGGAAAGTTGAAATAAAACTTACTGTAATATTTATTTTTCTTTATATTTTACACAGCTATAAAATTTAACTGAATGTATAATGTTTTGTGTTTGTTAGCGTGTTTTATATGAATCAGTTTTTGATTCCTGCCAACTGCCTGGAGAAGTTTCTGTAATTTTCTTGGCAAGTTTTCCAGAAATGGATTGCCATTGTCTCCTTCCTAGAGCTGAGAGAGAGTGCCTGGCTGAGGTCATCCAGCTGGCTTCATCCTTAAAACAAGATTAGAACTCATGATCTTCTGGTTTCTAGCCTGAGCCCTTAACCACTACACCAAATTGGCTTTATGAGGTTATATAAGAAAACATATTTCATCAATATCAGATTTATTAAAGTCTTAGCATTAATATTTAGCCTGTTTCAATATTGGAACCACTTTAGCAAGTATATGTGGAAGAAAACATAATAAGACTTCCATTGCCTTTCATCTCTGTGACCTTTTGTTCAATGTGATGATTTTTAAAAATTATTTTAGCGTAACATATCAAGATAGATCATGCCTTCATGCAAAGATACGATTCTTGTTGGGGCTTGAAAACTAAATGAATGAAAATCCTATGAAAAAAGGATTTTATGTTATGCTCATCCTAAATTAAGAAAACTTTTCACTCTTGTCCCTTAGTTGTGTTCAGGTAACAAACATAGCATAGTAGTTATCAATTCTTCCAGGCACTTTGCATAGTGTAAGTCTGTTCTTGGCATAATGAAAAACCGTTCTAATACTGGGATTGTACAGAACATAGTTTTAGAAACTCTGTTATAGAAGTTGGCTACTGTGGCATGATATGGCTTCCAATCTCTTTCCAGGTACAATTCAAGGTGTTGATTATGACTTTTGAGGCCTTGAATGATATAGAGCCAGGTTTTTTGCAGAACTTAATTTCATGTGGGGTATCTGTAGTTTCCACCAGGTCTGATAAGGTGGATAGACTTCAGGTCCCTTCCCTTAAATGCACACATCTCATCTAGGAAGCATATCTTCTGTGTGGCAGTCTCTGCTCAATGCAATATCCTTCCCTCTAAAGATCTGGCAGGCTCCCACCCTTCTAGCCTTCCAGAAGGCCTTGAAGAGATAACCGTTCTTGCAAGCATTAGGTAGTGAGGTTGGAGCTCAGTTCAGTTGCAAGTGGACATCTGGGGAAGTGTTGCTTTTGAAGTACTTGTTTTTCTTGTGGTTTCTATGCTTTTATTGATCTTCTGTAACCTGCCCAGGGTTATGGAACATAGAATGCATAGGGTGGCTATGCAAGTCAAATAAAATAAACATTCCACATAGAAACAGCAAACAAGTCAAATTTTTTAAAATGGGAGAAGTCAGCCAGTGCTCACTTATGTGCCTATTTGAGGTGTGATATTGCAATAATGACGATATACAATTTACATCTCCACTGCAAGCTAAGCTGGAGATGTTATAGAAGTCTTGGAAATTAGTGTCTGCAAGCTGCTGAAGTTTTGACTTAAACTACACATAGTTATTGCTTGTCTAGAATGTCTTTCATCTTGTCATCAGCTGCGATGACAAGTCTGAATATGGTAGTATTCTTGAAAAAGCAGATTTACAAGTTGGGGAAATCTCAAGAACTCAAAGCTACTGCTAGAGAAGTTGAAGGCCAGGTGGGTTTATGGTCTATTTTAACTGCTATGCCACTTGTGCCTCTATCTGACGCCAGAAGTCCTATCAACATTGATTCATGTACTTAATAGCCATTTGATTTATAAATCTATATTTAGCTACTGTTGAAGACCATTTAGAAACTGCAGTTGGTCCAAAATGCAGAGGCCTGTATGATAAATCAGAATTGTCATAATCCTAAATGACCTATAATGTGGTGACTGTATTAGTTACTAATAGGTTGCCAGGTACAATTCAAAGTGCTGGTTTTAACTCAAAGAGCTTTAATTTGATGTTAAAGTACTTAGATGACTGTTTTCTTGATGTAAAAGTGACCTGTAAAAAAAATCGGAACCCATACATTAGAATGGTCTTCCTTTGAGAGTCCAGCCTCCTTACCTTACTGGCTTTCATTAAATTGTTGAAAATTGAATTTTTCCTGAGGGCATTTGGAGATTGAATAACATCATCCTGGTGCTTATTTACACATGTTGAGTTATCACACTTTTTATAGTCTGGATTTATTTCAATATTGTATACACTTTATGTTGTTATTAATGTAAACTACCAGGAGTCAGTATAGATTATTGCAATCTAAAAGACCATCAATCAATCAATCAATAGTCTTCCTTTGGATTTTTTAAAATACTCACTTCCATGAATGAAAATTAAAATGCAAGCATGTAGACAAGATTTTTCCAAACCATGTTATAAAGTGTATTAAGAATTCAGTAATTAAAACTCTTAATTCTGTTTTCTATACATATATTGATTATCCTGGGGAAAACTCTGGGATTTGTGTTGAATAAATGTATTTCATGATAACTATAGTTTATGTTGAAACAAAGTTAGTCTTTAAAGGCTTATCTATGAATGACTGGCTTGAACAAAAACAAGTTCTTTTTTAAACCAAACTGAACCTTTTTTTTAAAGTTTGGTTTTGTTTAAAAACTACTCTACCCATTAGAAACAAACTATCATAAGCACCGAGGTTTTATTTTTGTTTCAGTCAGGCACAAAAAGTGCAGGGATAACCTTTTGCTCCCCATTAGAAGCAAGTATCATTTAAAAAGACAAACTAAAACTATGGTTTTAATCTAGAGCCTTCCTCTTATAAATTGATTTTTCCTTTCTTTCTGCAGGAGAGTTCTAATGCAACATACAATTATCTGTGAGAGACCAAGGTTGGAGTGTAGAAAGGAAACAATTCCTTCTTTTTTTATGGTCTCTCTTAAGTTTTCCAGAAATGTCCCAACAGTCAGAAAGACAGTCTAGAAGATGGAATTGAGGCCACCAGTCAGCAAAACATTTTGCTTTCCCTCCTGAATCAAAAGTTCTGGTAGCAATATGTCTGCTGGCATGGAAAAATCTGGAAACAAATCCAGTTGTTTGAAAAGATAAAATTAGGACTTCCTGACTAAATAATTTTCCATCAATTCTCTTGATAAAAACATCTATTTAACAAACCTTTTTGATAGTGTTGCAGCAAAAAGATTCTTCAAGCATAATTTAATTGACTTCATTTCCAGAAAGTTTTAATTTTCCAGACAATATTTGCTTATTTGTTCATTGTTCTTGGTATATTATATAAAATACTAATTTCTATGAAGGGCAAATTTTAATTGCGCTTTTATTAAGCTACCTTGAGAGCTTTATTCATTTTTTTCCATTCTGATGTAAAATGATAGACTTCTGTAAATTGCATTCAACATTCTAAGTGTGGTGGATATTAAGATTTATGAATTTAAATGGATCTTAACGTTTATGAATTTTGATTTTGGTGGGAGAAGGGAAACATAACTAGCAAAGGCACTTGTTAGAAAAGATGTATAATGGCTGCCTATATCCAAATTGTAATCCTTAAACAGAGAACCTAGATCCCTTATCATAGATAGTTCTGGTTGACAAATCAAGTGTATCCTGATTTCAGTTCATCTGGAGGATGTCAGGTTAGGAAAGGGTGCTTCACATAGAGGGACAACATACACATTTCTCTTGCCAAATTCTCTTTGCAAAGCTGTTGGCCATGTGCAGAATCCAACTAGGCAGTGAGGCTGGGACTGGGCTGACAAGAATAAGATGAATAACCCTCTAGAGATAGTGGGTTTGCATACTAGTTTCCAGCATCTTTTCATCCTTTTGTATCTTCTTTTGGTTCACATGCAGATTAACTCTGACTAGCTCCTTACCAAACACTCTGCCCCCACCTTTGCTTTGGAAGGTAGATAGGAGAATCTAAATATTTATGAGGTCCTCCCCTCCCCCTCATTTATGATGCACTGTTGTTGAAGGTTGAAGAATTACGTTAATGAATGCATGCCTGCACACACAGACACAGAAACCAAGCAAAGGGGGAAAACACAGACAAAGCTTTGTCAGCTTTAATGTCTGCACTTACCAAACAGTTCCCATGGAAAAAGAGAGGCAAACAAATTTAAAA
>JANHFK010001243.1:8647-25213 GCA_036250565.1 Sibynophis collaris
AATAAAGGAATTTTGTTTAGATGGTTGTTGCCAGAAGGATTGTTGATTTTCTGGGAGGGAAATAAAATTAGAATAAAGACAATTATGGAGACAGGGAAAGGGTAAGTGATGCCTCTTCTGGCCTGCAATGGTCCATGACCCAAGCAAGCTGAAGCTTTAGGAAAACAAGCTCAAATTAAAATGTCCCTGTATGAGCAAGTCTACAAGGACAGTGCTAAAACTGGGGATTATCAGATGTCCATGTTTGCAGTTGCATTATCTCTAATCCATCACTTTTTAGTTGGTTGGACCTGGCAACAGCTGCCTATGTCTTTGTTACCTGATAACTTTTTGGAAACTATCTGGAAATTATATGTGGTACAGAATATGGCCACTAACTTATTACATCTATGTTAAAAGCTCTTGTCCCGATCATTGTTTTGGGGCACACTTTAATGTCCTAAAAGCTCAGCTCCTAGTCAAAACAGTGAGAGATAGTTTGCATTAATATAAAAGATTATAAATACCCTACTTAAAAAGTTGCCCTTTAATTAAAATACAGTATCTGATGGGGTTATGCTAAGGCATAGAAGAATATGAACCAGTAGTGGGTTCCTACCGGTTCTCTCCAGTTCTTAAAACCGGTAGTAACGGCGGCGGAAGGCTCCGCCTACCCGCCCAGATGACATCACGGATGCTTTGCACATGCGCAGATGCGCCGCACGTAAGCGAAGCAAGCGCATGCTCCTGTTGTGAACTGGTAGCAAAGGTAAGTGGAACCCACCCCTGATATGAACTGTGGAAATGAGTGGTCGTTTTCCTTTTTTTGCCACTGAGGATAGCTCAAATGATCAAAACATACTTACAAGATTTAAGTTCATACAGGTACTGTATATCAGCACCCAATCCATCTTTGGAAATTGTTTTGAGTCTCCTTAATATAACGAGATTCAGCTTACTTCAGCATTTGTCAGGAAGACTTGAGATGGCAAAATCCAATTTGTTTTAATAACCAGGGGTAACATACCATTTTCTTCGCCACATCAGCAATTGTTTTTCTAAATACAGCCCTAATGGGTAAGAAACAAAAAAAACAAAAAACACATTGCAGTACTGGATATTGTGACACCAGAAGGGCGAGATTTTATAAAAGTTAACATCTCCATAATCATGATTTAGCAAACTGAAAACAGCTAAACCACAAAGGAAAATACCGCACACACATACACAGCCTCACATACATAATCATCTTTCCCTTCTTTTATCTCACAGATTTCTATAATAAACTGGTTGCTAAAGAAATCTGATCAAATTGTGACACAGTGTTTTGAAACTCTTCATGGAGTTCATTTGAAACATAACAAGTGGCCTCTTATCTGTGTACTATTCCAAGAAGGAAGGCATGCTATTTCGTCATCCCAGCTGAAAAACTAGCTGGCTTCGCACGTAGACCCAGAGAGAAGAGAGACAGAGAGTGAGCTTGCACACACACTAGTAAACAATGGTAACCAAAACTCTTTCCTTTTCCCCTTGCTGCTGTTACTGCTTGCTGGAACTGGAATTCAGGAAGAAGTATTGCCCAGATTCCTAAGAACTCACTTAAAGTCAATGTTTGACTTTTTATTTGCTTTTGACCGTAGCTGCAGTTTATTCTGTGGTAGCAGTCTTGCTCTGCCTCTCCCAGCTGAATATGGATGCATCTCTCACCAAGGTCGTGCACCCTTTTTACAAATAGACCCACTGAATTCCTAGGGAGAACTTACGTGAGCGATGCTTACTCATTCTTAGTGCTGAGGCTGACCATTTTCCAAGCAGACAAACATTTCACTGGAGAGGGGAAAGGCAATGTTGCCCTTTTCAAGTTAAAAATAGTCTTCTGTAATTTGGGGATATGCAAAATTAGTTGGAGGAGGAGAGGATAGCATGTTGTTTCTTCCCGTGTCAGTAGATGCATCAATAGTTCTAACCAGCCCAATCTATATAAAGAAAGGTATTTTTAAGACTTATTCTCTAGATATAGTGGCTAGGGTCTGATACTAAATCCTCTTGGGATATGTTAGGTTTTGGCTTAGTGTGGTATGTAAATACTGCTTGTGTAAAACATAAAATTATGTTTTATAGCTTAGTATACTAATTGGGTTGAGAGGAAGCAATTCTGCGGATACTGGGCCTGAAGTCACAGAGAGCATGGGTGGTATGCTATAAGGAAGTTCAAAGAAGCATGGGCTAGATAGATTCAAATCTTTGTTTCATTATGGAGATCCTTGTATGACACAGGACCAGGGGTAAAATCTACTTACCTTTGCTACCAGTTTGGGTACGCTCCCAGGTGGGAGCGCTCACGTGCTATGTGTGCCACGCCTTTTCTGCGCATGCACAGATGGTTAAAAAATGGGACGTAATGACGTCCTATTGGGTGGGTGGAGCCTCACACCACCAGCACTACCGGTTAGGCAAGCCAGATAGAACCGGGGGGGATTTCGCGGCTGTACAGGACCCATCTCAAGGGGGGCTTTTTTGAGGTTAAAATAAGGGCAGACACTCAATGTATTATCCTGCTCCAGAGCGAAGCTCAAGGTTAAAACACAGCAATAAATACATAAATAAGTAAATGCTTAGCATCTTCAACTGGATTAATCAAAAACAAGAATAAATAAGATCATTGGAATAATTATGAGAACAGTAATGGCCAGAAAAAAATAGTTAAGCTTGATTGCTGAAGAAAGACATCTGACTATTTAGAGAAAATGAGTTACACTTGTATGATTGTCACTCTTTCCAAAATTAATCATACTTATACTTGCAATCCAAAATTAAATCATCTATGCCCTTTCCCAAACAAAAGGCTCTTTTCTGAACTTTGAAGCTGAACTACGTTACCAAGAATGAAAGGCTTCATTTTGGAAATGCGAGTTTGAAAAGTTTGAGACTTTCATATTTACGTGATGAGAATTATGTCACAAAGTTAATCATTCCCAGGATATAAACATGCAGGCTAATGAAAAACTTCTTGTGCAAGCAGTCATTAGTCAGGAGCATAACATTGCATAATGCTTTCTGAAACATGTGTTATGTGATCAGAGTACAAGGCTACATAATACAGACAAAGTGTTTATGCCATATGCTGACCTTTCCTAAGACAGAAATGGATCCATGTGACGTGCTGTTCTTGCCAACTGGGACTTAATGCCAATAATTAAACTTGATGATATGAAGGAAGACAAAATTGTCTCCTTTTCAACCTTTAAGAAGCTTTCAAGTTCTTACGTTCTGCCGTAATAAATGTAACCATAGCCACATTGTCTACCAGGAACATTGCTTTTTAAAGCTGGAATCAATAAAGACTTCAAATGATTACTGGCATTTGTAGGAGAGAAAACACATACTCATATAGATACATGTGCGCACACATGCACTATCACACACAATTACTTTATTTGCCAAAGAAGTATAAAGGTCAGAGGAACAAAGACAGCCAAAAGAATGCATGGCACATCAAATCTCAGCCCAGAACAATGGTGTTTGAAGTTCTTGAGCAATAACATTAGCAAGAAGCTGTTACTTAATCTCCTACCAGTATTACTGAAAAGAACATTTGCGAAACCATTCAGGCAAGCTTGCTATAATTATAATAAAAAGGGGGTTGCAGCACCAGATAATTTTAACTCTTTGCACAAATACTTCTTTAGACTTAGTTCAATTAGGAAGAACAAAGAAAGCCATGGCTTGTAAACGAACCACATGCACTTAAAACTATTAGATAGTAGATAGCACATACATAGAAGTATCTTTACCTACTGATGGAAGCTATTCTATTTTATGAAATCCTGAACACTGTTGTTAAATGACTAAATTCCCACTAAAACCAGTAATTTCCCAACTTGGTATACTCCAGATATATCCTAAAAGTTCCAGCTAGATTTCATAGTAAGAGAGGAAGCTGTAACAAATTCACTGGGAGTAAAGGCAGAATAGACTTGTATTATAAGGAAACTGCTAAACCCAGTATAGGTAGAACATAATTTAATATTGGGAAACCCTTGGATAATTTATAATAAATATTTCTAACTTTTTGTCAATTTTAATTAATGAAAATTAGACTGCAGAGATGGAAAAACAGTTTAAAGAACCAAAGGCTTTTCTTTTGGGATTGATGAACAAACAATTGAAAAAAATATGGAACTTTGTTTCTGTAAAGGGTAACTGCAACAAATTATTGCATGCATGACAATGGAAAAATTTAACACTACTCACAATGGAGAATGGTTGGTGAGGATGATAGAACCTGCTGAGATGGCTACAAATTCTTTTATCAGAAAAAAATCCTATATTTATGTTTATTGAAATTCCTTATTGACTTTTTGCATGAAGAAAAAAAGGTGAATGTATGATTTATGGTTTTGATGATTAAATAGGATATATGAAGGAAATGAGAGGGTTATATTGAACCATAAAGTAAGAGGTAAATTTCTAATTGTATTTATAACTGCTATAAAGAAGATCAAAAACTACTTTGTATCTTTTTTCTTCCTTTTCTATTTTTCTATTACATTTTTCCCTTTCCTGCACTTTAAACTTTCCATTTTTTTCTTTTCTTTTTCTTATCTTACAGTAGTTTGCATCTTACTTTTTAAAATCTTTAATAAATTGTATTTTTTTAAAAGCTGAAAGAAATGACAAATAAATAAATCAAACTGTGCTGGTCTTAAAAGATGTTGAGGTTAGTTTACTTGTAGTATGGAAAATAAATTGTTAACTAAGGAGATGCTCACTGATAGACACTGATATTCTAGCAAAATAATGTAGATCTCACAATTTTTAAATCTGCCTGCTCTGTACAAAACCAGACTTTATTACTCATATTACTCCCACTATGTAAATGGGATAATAACCCATCCTCCATACTTTCTATAAAAGTTTAGAGTTTTCCAGCTGAAACGGTAATTAGCTGAAGAAATTAATGATCCGTATTTGCATTTTCTCCTACCAAAATAAAGCTTAATTTTCAGAGTGCAGCAATCATTTTCTCTATACATAACCATTTTGTAATTTTTTAACTTGCTATTAATATAGGCAACCAGGCTTCTTTCTGCCAGAGGTTGGCTGGAGTTAATAGAAAATATAATTCAGTTTGCAAAATACTTGAAAAAAGAATGTGGGTTCCACATGCCCCAAATTTTTGAGAAATGTTCAACTGATAAAACTGATAAATATTGAATTAGAATGAAGATATTTAGAATTGTTTATTGATTAGTCTTGCGACATCGATAAAAGAAAAATAAAATGCATAATCTGGTTCCAGGATAAAACAGATATGTAATACAGTGATAAAATACATGTGATAAATACAATGAGTCAGCAATTAGTAAGTGAATCTCCCTTGCAGGATACCTCAATTTGTTCAATGTGTCGGGTTCTCAGCTCAACTGCCTTATTAGAAACTTGTTAAGTAATGACATATGTAGGATAACCAGGAGGAACAATTCATTCACAACTATTCAAAGGATGGGTGACTTGCAAAGAAAAATGGAATATCAAAATAGCTATAAAACAGGTAAGAAAACAGCCAATGGATGCTATGTTATAATCCGAATCTGTATGCTTTCCTTTTTCTGAATATTCCTATTCCTTTTCGTGTGTCTCTGTGTGTGTGTGTGTGTGTGTATGTGTGTGTTTGCGTGGAACATTCATATCCACAATTACCTACTCCTGGCACAACATCACTGCAAAGCCGTATCTATCAGCATGGGAAAAAAAGCCTCCCACCTCCACTTAATGGTATAGTGTTGGGATTGTTCATTTTAGACACGACTTCTGATGTCAACAACAGCTTCATCCACGAGCAATTTTTCAAACTTATCTTCATCTTTTTAAAAATTAAAATGGGTTGTTTTTCCATCAGTGGGAATTATAAGCTGGTACAGAAAACACAAGAATAGTTTCTCTGTCTAGAATTAAATTTAATGATTTTGGAAGAGTTAATTGATAGAAATGCTTGAACCAAAAGTATACATGCTGATGAAATGTGGATGAAGACACTGGAGAAAGGAAGTTATGCAACTTCTATGTTTCATCACTGGAACAATTGAGTTTCCAGGAGTATTTCACGTAGTGGTATGAAGTGTTGCTGCTGAATCTCTCTCTCTTTTCTAGGCTCCCACCCAATCTATGTTTGTCATTTCAATCTTTTTTTCCCTTCTCAACCAGCTGGGAAAATAGTTTGAGTATCTACAGTTAGTAAATGGAAATGAATTAAGTGCAATTCACCAAAATAAGCATCCTCAAAAGAAACTGAAAAACATCTGGTACTTAACTGAATATCAACATTGCAAAATTTGGAATCTTCTTCCCGAATTCATTATAATAACAAGAATCCTCCTGAGTCCTTGTGAACAAGAAAAAGGGACATTTTATCATACTTGATAGACAAGTAAAAACACTTTTAAAAAATTGGATTCAAATAGATACATTGATTCAAAGGATTTTAAAGTAATAGTAAAATAAACAATTGTGATCAGAGGTTTTTATATTGGAATTGACGGGCAGTTTGAAAAAAGTAATGGAATTTTGTTATTGTATATTGTATACTCAAACTTGGAAAGATTTAGCATTTATCCACAACGGAGAAATGGTTGGTGAAAATGATAGAACTTGCTGAGATGGCCAAATTGACTTCTTTGATAATTAGTTTATAGAAAGGGAGTCCTGTTGTTTTAGAGTACGAAGGCAAATTTATAAATGTACTTTTAACTGTAAAGGGTGAAAGCTATTTGTATCTTTATTTTATTTTCTATTTTTCTTCTACTTTTCTCTCTTTCTTCAACTTTGTTTTCTCTTATATTTTGATTTTTTCCATTATATTAATTTATTTCCTTTTTTATTTTCCTTTTAAAAACTATACACAAAAATGTAAAATGGAATAGTGATTTTGTTTAGATTGTTTTGGCTAGAGAACATGGCCCATTTCCTCTGCAATTTTTTCCTGTAATTTGACATATAAACAATATATTTACATAGTTTTGCTCATCGCATCAGTAACATGCAAGGGGGGCGGTATAGAAATAAAACTATTATTATTATTATTATAACATAAATTCTGTAAACAGGAAAGAAATTGAAGTATATGAGTGGAAATCCCAAAAAAGATCAAGGATCTTTATTTTCCAATAATACCAAATATCTTTATGGTATCTTGCTGTAAATCCAGTTTTCTCATAGTGAATTTCATTTCTACTCATTTGATCTTCCGAAGTTTCATAACAAAAACAAGCATAGCGAAATGGGTTAAGAGGCCATAGCACTTTTTCTTGGCAACTATGGCAAGCAATAAATTCAGATGTGTAACTCACCTAGTGATTATATATTGACAAGTCATTATACTTCAAAGCTACAGGTTCTCTAAAGATTATGTTCTACATATCACACTGGAACAATGCAATTAGAAAAATTAGCAGTTAATAATCCATGCTTTGGTTCCACTTGAGATAATTAATCTAAAAGAGTATGTATTATAAATGCATTATAAATAATATATTAATTGGATTTTCACTTCAGCAAAAGATAATGGCTTGGATTTTTTGAATGAGTATAAATCCCTTTACTTGCACAGAGTCTAAGAATAACAATTTTTTTTTCCTCCCATCTGATTCTTTTCCCCCAAAAAGCTTAAGAAGATTGAGAAATTATTTTGCTTTGAGGTTAACATGGTGGGTGCAAATGGAATCGGCACAAAAGGATTATGTACTGAATTTTCAGCTTAACACATTTTAAGGCAATCGAAAATTTATTCCCCATCTTTCTAGCAAATGATTAACCAACATAAATTAAAGAAAAATGAGGAGGAAACATAGGATAAATTATTGCCTAATGTGAATAATCTTTCCCCTGGAATTCATTACAACTTAAGATACCATGATATTTTATGTACAGAAGCAACTAGATAAAAAGGCTGCAAATAAATAGCAACATTCTTCTTGTGAAGGAAAACTGAGATATGTATAAATAATTTTCTTAAATCAAGATAATTTTTAAAACATAAGGCATCAAAATGACTAAATATTACAGTTTAGCAGAAGTATTTTTGTATTCCTTTATAAGCACTTTTGATGAATGACATTCAACATGCAATTATTATCCTTTCTGTTATTTTTATACACTATATTTAGTCTGAGTGATGTCTGTACACTTAAGTATGACTTTATTAAACATTACATCTTACACAATGAAAATAGAATGTTAAAGTTTTTGGAGACTTCTTTCTTTCTTTCTAAGATTATAATAGATAAAATGGTCAGTTAGCTAGCAAAGTGATAAGTCCGCTGAAGTACTTTAATCAAAAAGTGGAATATTTGTTTCATTTCATTTTGATCCATTCTTATATTTATTACTGACATGCAACATACAAAATTACATATAATTTTTCCATAATGGACAATGCTGTGTAACAGAATGAATTTGTAAACAAAACCTGGCATACACTGCATTCATAGATGAAATTTCATTCTAGTTCATATAGTGGGTAGAATAAGTTTCCCTACAAAGGTTAGCATCCAATTTAGGTTAATAGTCAAAGGGCTTTGGGACCAAAAGAAAATACAAAATTTGGGCATCAATATGTTTACTGGTGATATTAAAAACCTGACAATGAATCCAGGTAAGATGTTGGTTCTAAGACAGAAAGGGATTGCACAGAGGGAATGGTAATATAATGTATTACTTAAATTAGGAGCATAAGAATCCTTATAAACCCTTTATTTGTTTGAAGAAAGCAAAGATTGGCCATACTCATATGGTCTTTTGTAAATTTTAGCTGTCTAGAAAGGGTAAGCTTTCTGAAATGCAACATGTATTAAATTAATTGAAGTTTTTCTCTCATCATTCTCTTCAAAAAAAATTTATAACGAGGTGTTGCCATAAATAAAGCTGGTATGCATCCCTAAACTGTAAATTATAATACACAAAGTCTTCAACTTATGACCACAATGAAGCCCAAAATTTGTGTTGCTAAGCAAGGCAGTTGTTAAGTGAGTTTTGTCCCATTTTTACAATCTTTTTGCCAGTTTTTAAGTGAATCACTGCAGCTGTTGTTAGTAACACAGTTGTTAAGTGAATCTGGCTTCCCTTTGACTTTGCTTGACAGAAGGTTGCGGAAGGTGATCACATGACTCCAGGACACTGTGACCGTCATAAATATGAGTCAATTGCCAAGCGGCTCAATTTTGATCACCTGATCATGGGGATGTGGCAAGTGTCTTAAGTATGAAAAATGGTAATGTCACTTTTTTTCAGTGCTGTTGTACATTCAAACGGTCACTAAACGAACTGTTGTAAGTTGAGGACTACCTGTAAAACAAAAAAAATCAGTGCTGCTTCTTACCTCCTCAGCAGAATGCAGCTGCTTTCTAAAGTTGGAAGAATTCCAAGCAGATAGATGTTGCAGCGCTAGTGACTCCTTTTTGGGAGCCATCAGGTATGTAGAACCCTTGGCTGGTATGTCACTTTCTTTACAACAATTTCAGTTTATTTGCCTTCCAACGAGGAGCCTTGTTTAGTCGTCAAGACAACTACAGCAAATTGTATGAACAATTTCTAGACATGTGTAATGTAAGGTGGTAAGGTCTCCGATTATTATTATTTAATTAATAATCCCTATACATGCTTAATTAAAATCTAAACGTTTGTAAGCCAAAATGTTCTTGGTCTGTTTTGATTAGTATGTAGAGTAAAGCTATCTGATTTATTGTTAGATTGGGTTTACTAATGTATTTTCAATTATACATTTATTGTTTTAATTCTATTTTACATTCATTCTTGAATTTAGTTAGAATGCCTGTTGTTTCTGTGTGGATATGTGTGATTGTGTGTGTGTATCTACATCTACAGGTAGTCCTTGACTTAAGACCACAATTGAGCCCAAAATTTTTGTTGCTAAACGAGACATTTAAGTGAGTTTGCCCTATTTTATGAATTTACTTGCCACAGTTGTTACAGTCATTACGTTAGTAACCCAGTTCTTATTTGAATCTGGGTTCCCTCCCCATTGACTTTGCTTATCAGAAGGCTGAAAAAGATGATCACATGAGCCTGGGGCACTGCAACATCATAAATATGAACCACTTGCCAAGCATCCAAATTTTGATCATATGAGTGGTTGTGTTAAAAACAGTCATAAGTTTTCAGTGCCGTTGTAACATTGAATAGTCACAAAATGAACTGTTGTAAGTCAACAACTACCTGTATACACACAATAATAAATTCATGTGCCATTATACACCCCAAAAAACCCTCAACTCAATCTTTATGCTGCACTCAAATAATCCAAATCAAAAAAGGTCTAAGTTTCAGTCTCTATTTTATTGTTAAAATCCTATGATGGAAGCATAGCACAATTAATATGCTGAATAACTCTTTACAATTATACAAGCTGTACAGTTGTTTCAAGAGTATATAAATATACTCCCAGTTATTCTTTCATCAATTTGGGAAACATCATAAATTTACACATTCAGATGGAATAAAAATGCATTTGCTGATCTACTGATAAATTTATTCAATATAATCTACAGTGTCTGGTATGCAGAATTATTTTGTTCCAACAGCAGAACACTTACATTGTTAAGTCTCTTTAGGAATGTATATATTTAATTGATAAGATATACAATTCAAAGATGTGGAATAAAGTGCTGTAGAATTCAATGACCTTGCAATTTCACAGAAAAGCCTTCAGGACATATACATTATAAATATCAATCTATGGGTATTTACATTTACTTCCATAGTTGCAGAAGTCCACATTCTGAGGCAAAGAGTAAGCTATAAGTCTTTTATTTCATTTGCATTTTAAAAGAAGATTTTCTTACTCTCCTTTGTAGCGAGGAGGTCTTTTCTCTTTAAAAGCAAGAAGACCTTCAATTCTGTCTTTTGTTGGGATAGTCTACAAAGAAGAAAATCTTTTTCAATTCTTGTAAGTTAGTTACATTTATATACAAACATCACCCAAAAATATGGGTTAGCAGAAAGATAAGAAAAAGTGCAAGCTTGAGCCATGGCTACAAAATGCTTGCAGCTGTTGTAAATCAATCATGCTCTTCTATAATCAAAGTTTTGCTGGTTATCAGGGATGGGATAAAAGTAAGAGTAGTGTCTCATATTTATTTGTTCATTCTGAAATGAGAATCTCTCAAAAAAGAAAGATTACATATGTAGCTATTAATTTTGCAACAAGGGTGTAAATTATGAAGTGTGGCTTCTTAAAACTGGTCTTGCAGGAAAATTAAATACTCCTGCAAGAACTGAACAGCAATAGGTGGCTCTTTCCAGTTTCACTTCTGAATAAGGTCGTCTTAATCAAAAAATCAATCATAATTCATGTAAGACAGAATTAGTATGGTGCACTCTAAAATAAAGAAAAAGCCCACCTCCCATTAAGTCCCGTTAACCTCCCAGACATTCTTAGGGTATAATAATTGCCTTGGTACCCACAATGCTGCTGATCTATTTCTAATTATTATTGAGATTACATAATTGTTCATTTGATAAATTTCAATGGTAAAATAATACAGTGGTGAGGAAGACTCTTATGACGGTCTAGATTATAAATTTGCCTGTAACTCACAGGCAAATGTGTAGTAGTACAAGGAGAAGCAGAAATGTTTGTCCCAAAGGTGCTTTTTCAAAAAGCAGACTTGGTTTTTCCTTGAAGAAATTTTGTTTCTCATTCAAAAGAATTGAAGAAGCTTCTTGGATGAGGTGAAACGTCTTCAAGGACATTAGGACAACCATAACCTGGATGACTATTATGATGTCTGCATTTCTTAATAATGCTGGCATCACCCACAGAGGTAGGCCAAGTTGATATATATATCAACTATATCAACTAATCAACTATTTTAGTTTGATACTGGGTGATGACATTGCGATCTGCATATTACCAGTATTTAAACATGAAAATAGTTGAGGGGAGAAGAGATTTTGAAAGGCACCAAGGAAGGATAATTATAATTTCATACCTGAGCATAACAAGCTTCTTCAATTGCCAAACCTGTTAGCAGATCTACCTAAATAACAACAAAAGTGGAATAAATTTAAACAGTGTTGAAAATATTCTGCATACTAGTGCAAAAATGATATTCTTATCAATAATAATAATAGTTGAGGCTATACTTCAATAGAATCTTAGATTGGAATTTCATAAGGATGTACGGAATCTGTGGTAGGTTTCAATAGCTTTCAGGCCTGGTTATGTTTTCTGGGATTAATGAGATTTGAGAGTCACAGGTTCCCCACCATTAAAGTATAAAGATGATGTACTTAAAAAGGGATTTGTGGCCCTAATCCAGGGGTGAAATCCAGCAGGTTCTGACAGGGTTCTGGAGAACCGGTAGCGGAAATTTTGAGCAGTTCAGAGAACTGGTAGCAGAAATTTTGAGTAGTTTGGAGTATCGGCAAATACCACCTCTGGCTGGCCCCAGAGTGAGGTGGAATGGGGATTTAGCAATATCCTTCCCCCAGGAATGGGGTGGGAATGGAGATTTTGCAGTATCCTTCCCCTGCAATGCCCACCAAGCCACGCCCATTTTTGGATTTTTTTACTACTGGTTGTAGATTAGTAACTAATCTAATTGTATTATTGTGGTAGGCCACTGAAATTTTATTTAGAGTTTTATTATACTGAAAATGTGTCCCACTTACACACAAATCCAGCTAATGTCTTTAAAGTACTTTTAACAGGATGTCAACATACTATTCCAAGAATTTATAGTCTAACTGCTACATGATGCATACTGCATTCCATTTTATGACTAATTTATATGTATAATAGTAAAGTCACTGATATAACATTTAAAAAAATAAACTGAAATGAAGAACCATATAAAACGTTTATGTATACAAGGCCACAGGGGATAAGTGGTCATAGTGGAATGAAATATAAGAAAAATATGAGAAATCATGTGATCCCTAACATTTTCCCACATTTTAACAGCAATTCAATCTTAGCTAAATTCTAAAACAACTAAGTGCATGTAACAGGATATATTCTCCATGTACAGATAAGGGCATTCAAAGCACCATTTGGGATTTCCATTTGAGGAACTATTTCAACAAAAATCCACAAATACTTTTGCAGAGTACATTTACTGTGTGCTTATATGCTTCTCATATTCTTTAAGAATTCAGGGATACAAAATTACCTATAAATAACATATATACTTATATAAAGCAAAACATAGATCAATATCACTCTTTCAGAAAACCATATCACAAAATACATCAGAAGATAGATTTTAGTAGCTGTTTTGCACTTTTTGCGTAAAGCAGAAAAAATAAACTTAGGATCTTTGGTTTTGACAATAAGTATTTTTTTAAAAATAAGAGTCACACTGTAACTTTAGAGAAAGAGATAAATCTATAGTTGTATTTATAACTGCTATAAAGATTAGAAGTCACTTTTTTATTTTTCTTCTTCCTTTTCAATTTTTTTGTAACTTTTTTCTTCTTGCAATTTAGCTTTCTCTCTCTTATGTTTTCCTTATTATTTTTTCTTACTCTTAGTTTGTATTAATTTTTACTCTTGATTTTAAAACTTTTAATAAAATTATGTTAAAGAAAATAGTTTTTGATATTTTTGTAAAAGTAGATAAAAGGATAGTTTTTAGGAAAAAAGTATGGATAGCATTCAGTTTTCCAAACTTTCCATACTGTGCTTGAGACAATATATCCAACTACTGTTTTATAGATTTTGATCCATATATATGAAGTATACAATTTCTGCATGTACTTTGTCACTTTAAAAAAAACATTAAATAGTATGCACAAATAGATTTTCTTACTTCCATTCCTTGATTTATGGCCAATTTTGCAACTCTCATTGCTATGGGTCCCTAAAATTAAAAAGAAATGTAAGTTTCGACAAGTTCAAGAAAATAAGGTTTGTGATTTTAAAAAAAGATTCAAATATCAACATTTCATTTTTCTATCTCGGAAGTCAATTGTATTAATTGTTACATTTAGGGAAAGGCATGTGGACCATAACAGCATTTGAGGGTAGGAATTAAGATCTAAATCTATAACTTTATTTGACAAACTGACTTCAGTAAATACAATTTTGAATCTAACATCTTTTATGTAAAATAGGGCTTTGTACTCAAGGGCTTAAAACATATTTCATAATAGAATGAATGCTGTTTCAGCAATCTGGAACTAATTATAAAAGTGCTGGATTAAAAATCAGATTATGAGTCGTAGTACCACTACAGGCACGTAAACTGGCTTGGTAGCTTTGAGCCAGTTCTTTCTCTTAGAATAATCACCTTACAGGATTGTTGCTGTAGGGCAATAGGAGGAAAGAGGATTAAGTACACCACCATGAGTTATATAAAATAAAAGTGTGATCTAAATCTATAAAATAGATATATGCATGCATATACAAAGCTGTATTTAGCAAGTTCGTTTATTTATACTTCTATTTGAATTTCTATATGCATTATAATAATTTTTCACTAAATGTATAATATGATCCATTTAAAAAAGAAAGGCACTGCAAATTTTATAAGAATTTCTAGAATATAAAATCTGTAATTGGTTGGCCAGTTTTGTGGCACTTGCTCAGTGGTGGGATTCAAATTTTTTTACTACCGGTTCTGTGGAAGTGACTTGGTGGGTATGGCATGGCATGGCATGGCATGACATGACATGGCATGGCATGGCATGGCATGGCATGGCTTGGCGGGTTTGGCAGGGGAAGGATATTGTAAAATCTCCATTTCCTCCTGATCAGCTGGGACTCGGGAGGCAGAGAATAGATGGGGACGGGGCAGTGAGAGGTGGTGTTTACCAGTTCTCCGAACTACTCAAAATTTTTGCTACTGGTTCTCCAGAACTGGTCAGAACCTGCTGAATACCACCTCTGCACTTGCTAGATATATGAGAGCTGAACTTCTGAAAAGTAAACTTGGCATTTGGAAAATGAATATCAAATAGAGCACCAAGATGAGAAAGACCTGTCTCAGAACATTTATACAGGACAACAAATTGGCTGCAAATATACTATTGTAAATGGTCATTTATCAATTCAAACAAGTACAGTATAAGTAGAAAATTTCTTTCTACTCATCACAATGTGTCAGAAAAAGCAGTGGTCTGTCCATTTCCTATGTTGGTAGGTGAAGATGAAATTTTCATAGCTACCTAATAATAAGCAGGAGGAAAGCTGTCAATTTGAATGAAATCAGGCAGCAAACCTTTATGACCTCATATATTATCAGTATGGAGCTTGAAAAAACCTTGAAAAACCAAGAATAAACTTCAGTCCCAGTGAAATGGTATTGCACTGGCCTAACCTAATTAAAAATCATAAGCATCAAAAGAACAAAGCAATGTGTCAAGCGCAGGAAATCAGGAGTCCAGACACTTCAAACGAATATAGGTTTATTGTATACTAACACTGTCTATAAGAATCTGAATTAACAGTCTTTTTTCCCCCTTTATTATCTAGATACATACATACAATTCTCTATTTCAACGATCTGATGTCACAATTATCAGAAATTTGATGTATCAGGACTATAGAGATTAATTCAAAGGGTTTCAACATTAAGAGAGAGAAAACAAAAGAAAGGCTGCACCAGGTGAGGAATCAGAAAATAAGGACTGTCTAGTCCAGGGCTTTCATGGAATGCTTCACTTGTGAATTATGGAAAAGAAAAGAAGTGCTAAGCAAGGAAGGGAAGGCTGCAAGATATATACTGAAGAGTGAACCAAATTTTGTTATTTCATATGCAAGACAATGGGAAAAATATGGTGGCCCCAATACTGCACAAGATTCAATTACAGGTTTGGCATTTCCATTTAGCCCTGTAGAAAGCTTCTGAAAAGTCAACAAAGTCAGTTCTATCTTGACTTGGAAGGACTGTTGAAGCCTAAGATTGGTTGATTATGTGCCATCAATCTGTAAAGCAGAAGGAATTAAGATCTGGATGGAAGGTTTGTCCCTAATACACTGTATGAAAGGAAAGTCAGTTTGGTTTATAAGAAAGAGATGAAAAGGAGTAGCAGGACAAACTGCAGCTCCTGAGACCATTGGGAAATGAATGGGGCAGATTGCTAAAACAGCTTTGAACCTTTAATGGGCAACAATCTGGGGGAATGACAATAGTGGTGACAACTCTAAGGAGGAGTGAAAAATGCAAATATTTTCTTACAGAGTTAAGCCGCCAGATAACCTTTGATACATGGTAATTGTATGAGGTTTGAAAGAAGAAGAAGAGGCTCACAAGCACTTCAGGGCCAGTTGCCCTTAAAGTTTGTTTCCAGAGAGAAGCAAGCAAATAAAAATGATTGTGATGAAATACCTAGAAGCCATGCAAGTATCTAACCCATATGATTTGAACCATAACAAAGATACAGATTAAACCCCTTAGGGCCATAAAGCTCAAGACTAGAGGCCTGTAACTGAAGAATAAATTATCACATTTACACAGTCACCCATGCCCTGGTCACCTCTCGCCTGGATTATTGCAATGCTCTCTACGTGGGGCTGCCCTTGGGGTCGATCCGGAGGCTACAGGTAGTTCAGAACGCGGCCGCGCG
>JANHFK010001243.1:86052-98276 GCA_036250565.1 Sibynophis collaris
CCACCCACCTGCTCATCCCACTCACCATGCCCACCCCATCCCACCCTATATATGGTGCCTTCACCATGTGGCCCAGCTCCTCTCCTCGCCTTTGTGCCTCACCCATTCTGCTCACCAAAGGTAAGCATGCCACCAGCTCACCCTTCGCCTCTGGTTGGGGCCCAGGGATACGCCTTTCCCCAAGGCCCTGGTCAAAGCCTCTGCCAACTCGCTATTTGCCTTGGCTGTGTCTGGGAACACACCATTCCCTGGCTCTTGCCTTCCCCGGGGCCTCCACCCACATGCCACCCGATTGCCCTCTGCCTCACTCACCTTTGTCTGTGCCTTGGTGGGGATCCCTGGTGAGGCTTGGCTAGTGAGCCTCCAGCTGCCGGTAGTTTTCGACTGCTTTCCGAGTAGCTCCGCTGTGATGCTGTCCCTCTGGCGCAGCAGACCGTTCTGGCCGGGTCTGGCCACAAATGGCACCGGCAGGCAATGGGGTGCACGTGCGCAGACGGCATGAAGAACAGGACAGTGACGGTGGCGATGGGACTTCTTCAGGCCTCTTTTTGGCCTGTAGTTTTTGGCGCAAGAAGCCTCCAGCCACCCCTGCTGGCTTGGTTGGCAAAGAGGCTTCTTGCACCGAAAACTACAGGCCGAAAAAGAGGTCTGAGGTACCATCGCTGTTATTGCCACCCTGTTCTTCTCGACAGCTGTGCACATGCACCCCATTGCCTGCCAGTGCTCTTACGCTACCGCACCCCATTGCCAGACCCGGCCATGAGAATGGCCTGCTACACCTGAGAGATGACATCACAACAGAGCTGCTCATAAGGCAGTTGGACTGCAGTGTCCCTTTAAGGTACTTCGATGCAGGGGGGGAAGCAGGGGACTATAAAGCCTTTTCTACTGGTTCTGTAGGTGTGGCTTGGTAGGGGTCATGTGACTGAGTGGGCATGGCCAACTCATAGTCACACACAGCAAGGTGCCGCCCCACTCAGCCATGCCCACGAAGTCACGCACACAGAACCGGTAGTAGAAAAATGTGAATCCCACCACTGCATGGCACACAAGGTTTTATAAATAATATTTACTTTTTCAAATCACACAATCTGTCGCTAGTGATCACTCCCAGAACCTTAGTTGAGAAAGGCTGCCCTAAACCAGTGGTTCTTAAAGTGTGCTCTGGGAAACTCTCAGATGGTTTGCAAAGCCAAATAATTAATATTTTTACATTTCTCAGTGTTACTTTCTAACATAGTAAACATTGATAGATCGAATGCACATAAACCAAAATTCTATCCACATCCTCAATTATTTTTAAGAAGGTAAAGAGGTTCTAAGATCAAAATGAGAACTTCTATTCTGAACTATTTTCTTGTCAAGGAAATAATGCCAGTGGTTCTGAGCATGGAATAGGAAGGGACCACATTTTGTTTTACATCTGCTTGATGTCTGATTTGGACCATCCTCAATATAGCTGCTTTACTAATCAAGGCAATAGCTATTTTTAAGTCCTAATTTGTGGAATAATTATCCAAGTGCTCATTTAAGCACAAACAATTGAAGGGCATAGATCAACAAGTATGTGCACTTACAGGCAATTAGAAAGAATTAGCTCAAAATGTCTTAAAAATCTTTAAAATGATATTTTGTTTGAGAGAAGTATACCTAGTTTTATCAAAGCCTGGTAGTAATAAGCCTTAAATGGTAAGAAACAGAGGAAGCTAAAGTTTTGGGTAATAAAGAATGAATTGTACAGGTAAACGTCATAGAATTAAAAAGGTAGGAAAAGAAACACCAACACACTTAATTGATATCTTTTTTGATCTCTTCTCTGCATGTGCATAGTGTCCATGATGATGTCCGGGCGGGTGGGCAGAGCCTCCCGCCACCGTTACTACTGGTTCTAAGAACCGGGGTGAACCGGTTGGAACCCACTACTGCGGTAGTGGCCTGAGCACTCTGCCAGTGAAAACGGTCTTCCGAACTGCAACAGCCTCCTGCGACCCTCTGCCAGCCAAAATGGAGCTAAGAGTGGGGTGCATGCAGCCCCCCCGAGCTCCATTTTCACTGGCAGAGGCACCATGGACCGGTCCTTTGCTGTTTCCAGGGTGGCCACATGGACCAGATCTAAACACCCTGTGGGCCAGATCTAGCCCACGGACCTTGAGTTTGACCCCCCCCTGCCCTAAAGGTTATACACATCTTTACAGCCACATCTTTTGAAGCCAATAAAGGGGAATATTTGTAGCTCATGGTTAAAATGAGAGGTCCTTGATGATGTTACCTAGTTTGGGTAATGAAATGTCTGCAAGAAAACAACCAAGTTCAGAGACCACCAAAGACCCTCAGTCTTTTGAAGGCCAGAAATGAGCGTGGCAAATTGCAGAGGAAAGGGTGTGCAAAGATCAGGGGCCACTACCAAGGAGACACTGCCTGACCCTGATGGATGTAAAAACCAAATAACGTTGCAAGAAAATACTTGTCTTTTAATGTATTTAGTAGAAACATGATTAATTCATCAATATGATCTTGCAGATATACCTTCTGGAAAACAGGTACTGTGTGCTGCTGATCAACAATCTTTGCTCTAGCAAAATATAGCATTCTGATATTTACTCTTGAGGGTACTATAAAAGTCGAACAAATTATTTTTAACAGCAGAAATTCCTTAATATTTGAACATGTGCAATGTGAAGTAATATAACATCAACCATGCAGATGTGTGCATTTTCAGAGCAAGAGAAGTGATTCTGTGCTAAGAGTACCAACAGTCAAGTTTCAGGCCAGGACATGAAGCAGAAACAGCATTGCTCATGCTTTTAGATGATCTTTGGCAGCAGATCCTGGCTCATCTCTTGGTGGATTTCGATATCATGTTCCACGGTATCTTTCTGGATTGCTTCCATGGGTGGGGAGTGGTCAGCTGGTTGTCTTCCTTCCTACTACCAGCAACCCCTATTAAGTGGGATTCTGCAAGGCTCAGTAATCACTCCTCTCCTATTTAATATCTATGTGAAACTGCTTGATGAGAACATTCTACTAATGATATCCAATTATACACCTCCACCCAGTGGTGAAATCCAATTTTTTTTACTACTGGTTCTGTGGGCGTGGCTTGATGGGTGTGGTGTGGCTTGGTAACGCATGGCAGGGGAAGGATACTGCAAAATCCCCATTACCTCCCCACTCCTGGGGGGAAGGATATTGCAAAATCTTCATTCCCACCCTACAGTCAGAAGTGGTATTTGTCAGTTCTCTCTCCGAACTACTCAAAATTTCCGCTGCTGGTTCTCCCAACTGCTCAAAATTTCCGCTACCGGTTCTCCATAACCTGTCAGATCCTGCTGGATTTCACCCCTGCCTCCACCTCTGGTGATCTAAGCAATGCAGTTGATGTCTTGTCCCAGTACCTGGAAGTTGTGGGGTTCTAGATGGAGAACAACAGAGTTCAGCTGAGTCCTGGCAAGACTGACTGGGCTTTGGGTCTTAGTGTTTCCTGGATATGAGATTTCACCATTTTTTATGCTGGATGGGTTGGCACTGGCCAAAACAAACCAATTGTGATGTCCTTCTGGTCAAGGAGCAGGTAGCAGTTGTGACTAGGAGTATGAGAATCTGTTCACAGTTACTTACATGCTGGACTACTTTCAAATGGATTGCAGTAACACTGGGATTGCCCTTGAAGAATCTCTAAAAGCTTCTGCTAGTGCATAATGCAGTTCCCTGTTTTTATCAATTATTATATATCCATTGGTTTCCTTTAGCATACCAATTCCTTGTCCGTGGAGATATTTGGAGGACTTTTTTTTTCCCATGGCTGTTTCTATCTTTGCTGGCTTTACACATATTGTTGTAATAATCCTTCCAACAGCTCTCTGAAGTTCTTCATTAAGTTCTTTCCTGAGATTCTTATCTTTTTTGACTTGGCATTATTAAAATACAGAATATAGTCAAATACAAACTTCATACTTTAGCCCTAAGCTTAACTTTTTCCCTTACAGGAAGTCCTTGCTTAACAATCAGGTGCTTCCTGAGTGTTTGAAGTTAGAGTACAAAGGACTTTAAAAAGCTACTTATGACCTGTCCTTGAAGTTATGACTGCTGCATACACATGGGATCACATGATCACATTTTCAGTGCTTACAACTGATTGTATTGTCCTGCTGTCCTGAGATCGTGTGACTGTGATTTGCAATGTTTTTTGCCATTTCCCAATGTTTTTTTGCTTATTTCTGACCAAAAAAAAAATCATTCATTTGGAAAAATGGGTTTGCATAATGACCACATGGCTTCACATAACGACTACATGATTCATTTAACTACCAAAGTTACTTGCTTTGTAAAAATGGTCATAAAATCAAGTCAGGTCAGAGGGTGACCAGCTTAACAAGTGCAATAATTTACAACCAAAATTCTGAGTTCAATTGTAGTTGTAAATCGAGAATTATTTGTTCAAAAAAATTCATAAGGTTAAAAGTTAATAGATCACCAAGGCCCAAGGCAGTGTCTTTCACATGTCAATCAAGTTTGATTAAACTCCTTGATCCAGATCATAGGATACCCACAGCAAGAACAGAAGTAAAACAATACACAGCATTCACGGCAATTGTGAATTGTGATTCATATCTATGTGTCATATTGTTCTAGTTCCATTGTCCCATTTCAGCTAAAGAAAGAATCTGAATTGTCTTATAATTTCTGATGTTTTGTTTTCCCTTCAGGGCATGGAGAACCAGGATATCCTACTCTTACGTTATCAACATTTAAATCTAAGATACAAATCCAAGATGTTCATGTTATATGCTTTTGACAGGCAGGTTTTTACTTGTGCTTTTAAACTGTATCGTTGTCAGCTGTCCAGAGATAGCAGCCATATGAATAATGCATAAATAAATTAATAAATTCCTCTTCACTGACTTTATAATATCACATGGGTAGTTATAATGTGTTAATAGCTGTTTCCAGGCTTAGTAAAAATAATTCCCACTGTTTCATTTAGATTAAAAAACTTATTTAAGGCTGAAATGTTCTGTACTCACTATATAGTATCTGGGTATAAACAAATCAAAGTAATCCTTGATTGATAAATCCTCCAGCCTGCCAATCAATCCTTAGCCTTGCCAAACTTACAGTGTACTTACAATAATTTCTCCTCTCTTGCAACAGCAAAAGAATGTCTCTCACACACACCGCTTTTTAAACCCATGTTTTTATTTTTACCATCTTTATAATGTTTGGTTTAAACAGAAAGATCTTACTGGGAGGGGAATTCTTACATTTAAAACAAACCACATTAATGTTAAGAGTCTGTAGAGTTTCTTTCAATGGCAGCAAAACACGTTCCAGATAAACCTGGCTTTGAAAAAGTTCAAGAGGTTTAGCTTTGGAACGGATGCACAGAACAATCATTTTGCTAAAGACAGAAAAGGTCACATCTGTAATATTCTACTTTTGGGGCGAGAACAGAGTCAAGGAGTGATGAGTCAGTGCTGGTGCTGGGGAGGAAGCTGCGTGCTTGGGGAATAAACTCACCTCATAGCTGAAATCATCTACACTCTGTGAGTGGTTGAGCATCTGCTGCCTAGACCAGGATTAGTTCCAAGATGTCACAGCATCCTTTTCTTCCCCTTTTCTTTCTCCTTTGAGTGGTAGCTGGGGAAGAACGACTGCTCCAAATATGTATCTAATATTATAGCTTTTAATCATGCTTGTGGGCAAGCAAAGCGACTAATATAATTTTAGCAGGATCTTGGTCTCAGACACGCTGCCAATTCAAAATGATTCATACCAGAATGATGAGGCAGGGAAGAAGAGGCAGGGAGAGCAATCAAATCCTCTTATTTATTGTTATTTCTCCTCTTATCAAGAAAGCTGCCTGCTGGCATGCTGTCAGTTCTCAATCACAGGAATAAGGAATCTTGGTAAAACTGATTTAGAAGGCCTGATTGAAAAACCAGCAAGATCATCTTTAGGGGACTTCTTTTATGAGGGGGAAAAAAGCCGAATAACCAAAGACTGTTCAAGAAGAAAAGTTAAATCTTTAACCAGGATTACCCTTTCACACACAGAGAGAGAGAGAGAGAGAGAGAGAAAGGGAGAGAACTGCACAAAAGAGATACCTCATGCAACGATGTTTATATGTATGTGTTTTACTGATTTATGCTACTTGTGAGAAAAAAGAAATAGATTAGTGGTGACACAGGACAATGCCCTTCCATCATTGGTTGCATTCAATGATTTAACCATGCTTCGTTTGGCATGTTTACAGTACATTCCTTATCCTCAGCCATTCAGAAGTTCCTCTGAATTTTTAAAACATTTATAGAAAAAAACTAAGGGTTAGAAATGTTTTGCAATGAAAAGCCACACTGTCAAAATTTAAAAACTGGAAGTAAAACAAAACAAACAGCCACAGAATCCTGAGCCTAATTTGCAGTTTCTTCCACTCCTATAATTATTTTTCTTTAAAAATCTCTTCATCTGTTTGGAATACTAGAAATGTTCAATTTTCACGACTAAATTACATACATCCAGAAAGTTAAGAATTATTGCAATTGAAAGGTGAAAAACAAATTCAAATAATCAGTGTCTGTATCAGAACTGATAGCAATAGTTATCCTCCTGCTCTGCCTGCAACATTACAAACATGCATTTCTGGAGCACTTATGTAGCACTCACTAGCTTTCCATTTCCTACTATATTTTAATAATGCAAATGTCAACTGCCTTTCCTACTGCTAGCCCTCAGTCTGTAGGGGAGTATAGAGGAAAGGGTCATGAGATTTGAAAACCTAAGCACAGCATATATCAATTTATCCTTTGCAGTAGATGATTCTGCCCTAATTATAATTTATGTAATATCATTAATAAAACCAATGTATCAAGAACTATGTCCTTCAATGTCTACTAGGTTTCAGATTTGGGTATTGCTTTGAATAAAGCCTGGCAAATGAATAACTAGATAATATCCTTTTTCATAGAAGTCAGCAAAGTGTTGTAGGGAATCCTAAGTTCTATTTATACATTCATTGTCTTCTTTTCACCCCCTCTCTTTGACACTTGCCCTGAGACCCTGTTTCCACCTGCACTTGACAACAGTCAAATACTCCCTGACAATGCAAGCCTTCTCCCTTAACTCCCTAACATTGCCTTCATGTCATCAACAGCCCATGAGTAAAACAACTTTTAGTCATCATTAAAGTATAGCAGTTTTAAAGTGGTGTCTCTCTCCTTAAGCCAACATTCACATCGTAGCTTTAAGCATGCAAAATCTATAAAGCTTTGTCATTAGTCAATCTCGACCATAGGCATCCTATTTCACTCATCCTGGTGAAATCCAATTTTTTTTACTACCGGTTCTGTGGGCGTGGCAGGAGAAGGATACTGCAAAATCTCCATTCCCACCCCACTCTGGAGCCAGTCAGAGGTGGTATTTTCCGGTTCTCCAAACTACTTAAAATTTCCGCTACCGGTTCTCCATAACCTGTCAGAACCTGCTGGATTTCACCCCTGCATTTCCCCCAAAGTTTGATATTTCCATTGTTTTTGAGTTCCCTTCATATATATCACCTCCCCATAACAAATTAAGAAACACATTATGACTTGGACTTGGAATATGGTAGGGATTGGCAACGAGAACAGAAAATGCTGGCACTCTTTTGAGCACACTTAAGGATGGGTAGATGCAATTTTAACTCAACAATCAGGAGAGACCCTTTCAAACGTTTGCAGTGCTACAGCAGCATTCTTTACACTACCACACATTTGGCTTCCTTTCTATACCACACAATCATCAACCACTCTTCTGTTTATCTATCCTGCCTTTTTGCTCAGCTGCTACGTTATGAGGGCTACTTCTTCTCCAGAAACATAACCACAAATTCCAATCTATGTAACATTATTAATCACTGTTTCCAAGGAGCAGCAGGAAAAGGAGCACCCATAGGACCTTTTTTCCCTCCTCCATGGAGTACAAACCAAAGATATGCTTTTACTTTTGATGCCCTATACAGTTGGGACCTTTTATTTATAACAGGCTGGCAAAATTACAGCTTTGGGTTATTTGAGAGTGGACAAAATATTTCCCAGAGAAGTTCAATGGCAGCATTGAAGTTTGTGCCAAGTTCTGAATAGATTGCCTGACAGTTCATTAAATATCTTATGAACCCTCATCTGCCCAGGAGTCTCTAAGTTCATTATTTTGGTATGTGATGATGGAAAGAGAAAACAGAATCTCAACCAAGCTAATTCAACATCGACAAGCTGAAGAAGTACAGTCCTCTCACAATAACTAATATATGTTGAATTAAAGTACAAATATAGACATTAATATGTTGCATATGTACTGCTTCTACCGCCAAATTTTTAAAAAAGCTTGAAAGTTAACTTTTACTATATGGTGTTAAGTTTGGACATGGAGCACAATATTTATGTAGGAGGATTTTGAAGCAAGTTGCTTTTCACTTTAAACCTGAAGTTGTACACTCACACATCAGTAACTCAAGAGTTGCCTTTTAAATTTGCTATCAGGCTTTAAATGTTCTGGAATTCTCAACTCCCCAAACTTTTAAATGTAAGCAATTTCTTATTTTCCCAATGATATTTGTTAGCTAAGAATTAAGAGCATGTCATTTAAACACAGATCAGTCCAAGAAAGATGTTTCCCCACCCCTCCTTAATTTTTGACATATTTTCTGGTGCTTTTTTGTTCCTCCATCCCTAAGGCTGGAACTTTACAGCAAAATGCCAGACAATGCAGGCTTGATCCGCCTAGAGCTGAATTTTATTATTTACAAAGACGCCACCTTCATTCAAAAAAGCAGAAAAACCAGACGGAGAGTCCCAGAATCAAGGCCAATACTGCATCTTCATTCATAACTAAGTATTTATTGGTCCAGTAAAGCCATATCAAGAGAAATGCATGACTATTTCCCCTAACGATTTCACCTACCACTGTCCTCTTTCCTAATCCCTAGTTTTTTTCCCCCAACCACATTCTTTTCATGAAACAACTATCTGCTTCTCAAAGAAAAAACAACTATCCCAACACTCAGAAAACTCTTTACCAAAACAGATCACATGTCTGATAAATCAATAGTAGGTCTGCATGATAAGAATGTACATGACAAACGAGAGGTTGTAAATACTTTCCATTACTCAACCTTTCTGTACCCATTTTGAAAACATACTCAAGCTGAACTATGCTAGACTGACACAAAAGGGTGAAAAACATTTTTCCAAAGAGGAACCCCCAAAGTCTCTCTATGTGAAGAAAGTTCTTGACAATTTGCTTTATGTCATGCCAAGGCCTACATTAGCAAACTAAACAATATTGTTTGTGTAAATATGTAATACACAGCAAAATATTCTTTGCTTTCAACACTGACTGTTCTAGAGTCATCTCTCTGGCTCTATGGTCTAGTTTCCTTAGTTAATAACATCATAAAAAATTTCCAGTGATCTACCTTGTAAAGCAGTTATGAGTGCATTAACTGAAGAACTTAATCATGTGCCTCCCTTGCAATAGCTGTGCACATGACTCATTGTGATAAAGCTATCATTTAGGTTTTTGAAACTTGTTTTTAACTCATGTGGTTTACCGCATTCTTTTTCACTCTTGGTATGTTATTGTTCTTAGAAGGAAAAATTGAAATCAAGAAAGTACTAATTCTAAAAGGTTTGTGTATAACACTCAAATAACAGGTCTTTCGTATTCCCATAATCTAACCATTTGTCTTGTTTAGAGAACAGCCAGGAGTTTCTTGGTACTCCTGTCACTGATTCATCCACCATCCTATAACCATACGGAGTTAAAATTCTTAAGGGGTGGGAAACCTACAGTGACTCAGCCACATGCAGCCCTTGAATCTTCTTTTTCAGCCCCACTCACAATCCTATCCAACTATACCCCAGATTTCATCAGGGAGAGTCCAAAACATCGAAAATTCAATTTCCCACTTGGAAACAGAAAGTACATAAACATTGAAAGGTGTACCTTAAATAGGCTTAACATAATTTTAGAAAAACCTGCCAAATTGAATTAAAATACAAAAACTCCTAACCCTGCCTGTGAAAATGATGCAATCTTGCCTAGGCTTTACATCACACCATGTTCTTGAAACCCCCAAACTATTAAGCATGGTACCTGGTTACCTACAGAGTGCTAAATACTTTATCAGCAGTAAAATATTTGCATTTTATGTGTTGTATATAACATGGATGTGTTGTGTACAACATGGATGTGTTGTAATTGCCCCATTGGGCTCCTCCCCTCCTCAATACCTGCCTAGTAGGTATTACTTGTAGAGACTGGCCCAGAGGAAGAAGTAGAAAGCATGGCTCAGAATATCTGATTTTCATTAGCAGTAGAAAGTCTACTTTATCAGCATTTTCAGATGGAGAACAAGATTAAAACACTCATAAATTAGGGAGAGATAACCTGCCCTGAATGCTGCAGTAAGAATAACTTCTACCAGCTATTGCTATTACTATATAACTCCTAACAGCAACATATTATGTTCCCAAGGATTGAAATGTTGTAAATTATTATTCAGAATAATTTGGAGAAACAATGCACGTCACTCTTTCCTGAAATAATCAAACATGCATTTATATATTTGGGGAAATATAATGTCTTGTCCTGCCCTATTATTTTACCAGATTAAGTGCTTTGTGCTCACAGTTGCTTTTAATTTTTGGTTTTATACAGGAATGCTCAGGGCAAAGTTACTACATTTTATGGTTTGAAGGAAAGACTTGAAAATAGTTTTGAACAAAATGAGTGGTGAGTGCAGTAGATATTTTGCTTCCATGCAACAGCAGAAGGGAAAGGATTAGAACATTGCCAGCAAACACTATTTCCTGTGACTACAATTTCCAGAGTTGCTGACAGAAGTGTTGGACAGACATGGACAATGCCATTCAGAGAATCTTAGAAACCAAATTTGAAATGAAACCACAATTCTTTTTACTAGGTATAATTCCAGAACCTATCAATAAAAAGTACCACAATTTATTCAGCTACATACTCACAGCTACAAGGTCAAACTTTGCACAACATTGGAAAAAAGATACAATATCAATGATATATGATAGGGAAACCTAAGAGAATAGGCAGCAATGGCAAAGCTAGCAGTATGTATACAGATGAACATTTAACTAAATTGACATTGGAATGGCTTTTGGATTCATGAAGCAAGGCAAATATAAATATTTAGAGTACAATTTCTAAAGTTTATGTTTATAAACACTGTAAACCAATTGGAGTTCAAAGAAGAGGGGTCAGAAACCAAATATTTATCTATATTATTTTTAGTAGTTTTCTTCTTTTGCTCTACTCAATTTTTTCTCATTTTTCTTTTTCAGTATTTACCAATAACAATCCAACAGAGATTTTGGCACTAAACTTGAAAATTGGTATTTTTGTTCATATCATAAAAATAATTCTTTTTTAATATACAATTTTATTAAATATTTTAAAATAGAAGATCAAAACGAATACAAATTAATATAAAATGAGAGAAAGCAAGCAAGCAAAGAAAAAGTAAAAGTGCAAAAAAGTTAAAAAAGTTAAAAAAATAGAAAAGAAAAAATATAAGAAGTAGCTTCCAATGTTATTTACTGTAGTTGTAAGTCACCATTATAAATATATCTCTTATTATCTATTTACAAGATGACTTTCTTCTTTCTATAATCTATTCTGTCTATTCATCAAATCTAATGTCTGGAGGCTGTGTGGGTCTAGATGGCGAACAACAGACTTCAGCTGAACCCTGGGAAGACCGAGTGGCTCTGGTTTTGGGGGCCCACCCGTTAAACTTGACTTTGTCATACTACAGATATCCATGCCACCCAAATCTGAGATTATGTCCTTCTAACTTCAAAAACTTTCTCTTTCTCGTAGCACCCACTCTTTTATGCAAACTAAGCAGCAATCTGCAAAATGCAATTTTAAATCAGCTAAACCCAATCCTCTTTCTTTTGCATCTTGTAATCCCTTATATTTAATTCAAATTTTTTCCCATGCCACACATGTTTAGACATATTCTTCTGCCACTGCTTAAATAGTGCATCAATTCTCAAAACAGGTATTGTCTGAAATAAAAACATCATTCTAGGCAAGCCATTCATTTTTATCACACGAATTTTTGCCGGTAATGACGGGGTTTCTCCCATTTTAATGTGTCTTTTAATCTCAATACAAAGAATAATTTTTCTTAACATTGTATATTGTTTAAATGT
>JANHFK010001243.1:170539-183922 GCA_036250565.1 Sibynophis collaris
ATGTTTTGAACTTTCTTAAGGCAGCAGGAGCTATAAAGCTCTTCCAAAGAGGGGAGAGGGCAACCAATGATCCTCTGAGCAATGACACACACACACACGTACATGCAAATAAAACTATTTTTGTTCTTAATCTCTGGTCAGTCTTGTAAAAGCCAATAAGCTTGGAAATTTTCTACTGACAAACATTACTTGCTTAGCTCTTCCTAGTGTCCTTCTCTTCTGTATTGACTGTTTAAAAAATGCTTCCTGCTTTTACTACTTGCTCCCTATCATGACACAAGCCTTTCCCCCCCCCTTTTTTTGGTAGATTTAAGCAGCAGGAAACTTATTGGAAAGCTATACACTCTCCCTCTCAATCTCTCCAATCTCAGTTTACAACTGTACCTGCAGAACAGAATTTGCAAGATGAATTAATTTCAGAAAGAACAAAGAAGGCAAACAGCCGTATGTGCAAGCAAGGCAATACACAACTAAGCCTTGGCTTAGCTCTGTGTGGATCAGCTTTTGTGAGACTAAACAACGCCTCAGGCTCATATTCTCCGCTATTCTCTTCCAACAGGGTTAGAAGAAAGGCTTAACCAAGATTTAGTTTCAATTTTTATTATTCCAGGCTCATTGTTAGGAATGAATCAAAATGAAAGCTGAAAGCTAAGTATAATTGGTAAAAAAAATAAATTACAAATCCTTGTTCATATAACTAACTCGTTGAATAAACAAAAGTGTGTTAAAACAGGGGTCTCCAACCCCCAGCCACAGACCAGTACTGGTCTGTGACCTGTTAGGAACTGAGCCACACAGCTGGAGGTGAGCAGAGGAAAAGTGCAAGTGAGCAAAACCAAAACCTTCCCCCCTCCCCCTGGTCCATGGAAAAATTGTCTTCCAGAAACTGATCCCAACAAAAAGATTGGGGACCGCTGACTTAAAGTATAAAACTATTACCAACACTTAGATGTAAGTAAGAATAATTAGAAGGATAGAAACTATAATCAATGCTTGTATAATTTCTGCATAATCAAATAAAAATTAGACAAAGACAGGTTGTTGATTGGCTGAACCACTGCCACATTGTAGTTTAGATTAGTGAACAGGTATCTAAATATATTCCCTGACTTCAATTAATCAGTTGTGAGCATTTTTTCTAATTTCTCTTGCATAGATCATGGATCAAAGTACTACTCTCCAAGGAGTTGCCCTATAACAGAATTTCTCAATCTTGGCAACTTTAAGATGTGTGGACTTCCGCACGGCTAGCTGAGGAATTCTGGGAGTTGAAGTCCAAACATTTTAAAGTTGCCAAAGCAAGAAACACTGCTCTGGAATAAGGTTGTGAAACAGACAAGGACTTTCTGTTTTGTGGTACATTATTAACTGCTTAATATTGCTATGAAGATGTATTTAAAAACATGAAGTCTCTAATTTTTCAATCTTGGGCAATTTTCCAATAACTATTCCCAGAATATATTTCAATGAAAATTTGCATGTACAAAGCTTAGGAAGTACTTGAAAGCTCTATATCAGTGTTGGCAAACCTTTTGGGCACCGAGTGCCAAAATGGGAGCACAGCCATGCATGGGAGTGCCAGAAATTGGAAGAGCAGTTCCCTTGCTCTTGCGCACCAGGAAGTTGAGCTTCCGGTTGCTGGCGCACATGTGTAGGCGAAGACCAGCTGGCCGGCTCACGCATGTGCACGCCAGAAACCAGAAGGTCACTTTCCCAGTGTGGAGCTGCTCTTTCAATTTCCGGGCTCCCATGCACGCGAAGACTAGCTGGCCAGTGCGCATGTGCGAGCCGGAACCTGGAAGAGCAAAAGGCGACAGCTAGCGTGCCTGGAAAGATGGCTCTGTGTGCCACTTCCGGCATGCGTGCCATAGATTCCCAATCATGGTTCTATGTTGTAATGAAAGTCCAATTTTGATTCCTACTGATTTAACAATTTTGGGGACTGTGATAACATTTTATAATAAATGATTAATTCCTCTGAAAGTCCTTAATTCCATTGGGCCATCTGCTGGAGTTTGTGCACTGTGGTTGGATACAAGGCACACTACAATATTTCTTCACATACTTTCACCCACACTGGCACACATGTAGTGCTATGAATCTCACTGCCATAACTTGAAGAACATCCAAACATTGCACATGTTACTCATCTCCTCTGGTACGGTATTTAGTTTTTGGATAACTCTTTATTCTTCCTACTCTAACTCCCATCTTTGGAATGTTGCTTTTGCTACAATACAAGAAAATGCCTTAATATTTTTTCAGAATAATAAGTCTTAATTAGAACCAGCAACATAATGCAATATATTTCAGATTTTCTATCTTGCATCTATATAAAGGGCATTATTTTTCCTGCTGTTGGGGAATAGCAAATAGTTTTTAAAAAAGCAATTAGCCTAACATACATGATAAAATTATTCCATTGTTGAAAAAAAAAGTTGCTTCTAATCACTGAATTGGCTGAAGAATACAATCAGCCTTTTGTGGAAATTCATGAGGAGAGCACAACACTGATGGAAAATAAATACAGTTGTTTCGATTTTGTTGAAAATAGATTATAATATTAATATACTATTAATATAATATAATATCAACTTTAAGTTTATTTCTACTGTAATTGATATCATAACAGGATATTTGGGACAGGCTGCGCAAAAATTCTGATCATGAAGAATAATACAACTTGGAAAGACAGCCTTTGTAGCAGTTAAAATGATTCACTACTATTCTTACTACTATCACCATATACTTTCACATGGTTTCTCAATGTCCCGAGTACAATCAACTGAGATAATCTTAAACTACTTTTTTCAAGGCATGATAATCTGTGGAAAAGCCATTTTTCTTGTACTTGCTTGCTTTCTGCTTGACTACCAGGATTGTTATTTGAGATACAAGGCTAATTTCTTGTGTCAATTGAATGCTCATTTCTACAAGTAATTGCTGTTGCTGGAGTAATATAATCTCATTTATGAATTGGGGAAAAAATGGAGTTTTTTGTTTCCCAACAACACTGAAATCCTTAAAGTCTCTTTGCTATTCTTTTATTTTTGGGAAGATTCAATGCAGTTAAAGTTTAATAAACTAGAAATACATACTTCCCTTTTGACTTGCATTCAAGAATATTTATAACAATTCTGGTATAAAATACCTTTCACTCATCAAAGTACATCTCCATTGCTCCTGCAAGGCAGGTCAAAACATTCCCAAAATTATTTGGAGCAACTTGTGAAGCTCCAAATGGTCTGTCTGATTTCTTTTATTAGCATAATTTACTAAAAACAGAGTATCTTGGTTTCTGGAATTGGAAAGGGAAATCTGGAATTCCTTCATTCAAGGGACTTACAAGGGAAGTTTATCCCCACCCCGCACCCTCACCCCCCAAAAATACATGGTTTTCTTTGTCTCTAGCACATATTTTCCAAATCTGGATAACCTTCTCATGTACGGAAGTATGAATTTCAATTCTTAAAATTCCTCAGCCAACATGGCCATTGTTGATCATTCTTGGAAAACCATTTTCTGGGAGGGTTCCCAGTTTGAGGAAGTCTCCAATAACCTGGCCCCCCAGTATGCAAAAGGAGAATAAGAAAGCTTAAACATTACAAGTATTCTTTCCTTATCTGGCAGCAGGGCCATTTCATGAGCTGAGTTCCATTCATACATTTTTGTTCCTAGCTCTCTTCTCTGGAAGAGAAGCTTTTGTTACAGTTAAGATTCATCACAATTTGTTTTCTATGAACTTGACAAACTGCTTAATCTTAAAACTATGATGAATTAATGAAACTGTCTTGTTAGGATTAGTTATAATTTAGGGTTGGAACAGAACACTCAACTGCAGTAAATCAAAAGTGAAATCTAACCTACTTAATAGCACTGCTGAAAAAGGACACGTGTTTAAGTCCTATTCCTGCTATAATATTGTAAAGCAAGATATGATATCTGAATGCAGTAAATGTACTCTTAGATGACTATGTATGAATGCTTGGAATTGTCTCCACACAATTGTTCGTCTCATTCTATTATTTCAATATTCAATATGTTCTAAAACAATTTTATCAATAGCATGTTTACATCATCAAATATCACTTCTTCACTTTCCAAATCTACATAGTTTTGCTTCTAAGACATATAAATAAATTATATAAACAGCATAAATATACAGTACATTCATATTAATTCCTAGCCAGTCTAAAATTAAGATACAATTATAACCAATACATCACATTAAAACTTAGAGAAACAACAAAAATAAAAACCCCAAGACCTTGGAATGTAATTTATTTATGTTACAACAATCATTCCAATTCTTGACTTTTAGAGTTATTGTACACTAAATCTGGTGAAAATTAAAACTGTAGTGAGTGAAGGCCATTCTTTGGTAAATCTGGTTTGGATATGATGACATAAAATGCTATCCTCATGAACTGCTCTTCCAAAACAGTCTCTCTTCATGTGAGAAAAACCAACATAAGAAAATATTACTTGTTCTAAAATTCAACATTTTTTACCAAAATCTTTCTGTTACAATGAGCAAACTTACAAATCCAGAAATAAATGGACCGAAAAATAAATAAATAAATAAATCTTAAACAATACTTACTGAAAATTATGATTTGGACTGTGTGTTGGACCTGGGAATAAATAAATAATAATTAAAGAAACAAACCACTACTACTACTACTTACTACTAACTACTTGAATATAACTATGAAAGCTTTTGACAAAAAAAAAGTTTGCTACTGCCATCTTTGGTCATTTTTTTCAATTTTCAAATTTACACTAACCAGTAAGACTACTGTATTTTTATTTATTTAAATCAGAAAATTCAATTTGAATGTGATTTTTGCAAGATAAGATCTATATAATGATTGCAGAGAATTGTGGATCAAACTTTATAATTTATAAAAGCACCTCTAAATGTATTTAATGAGCAAGTATTAGTGGTGAAATTCAATTTTTTTTTACTACTGGTTCTGGGGGCATGGTGTGGCTTAGTGGTTGTGGCTTGGGAAGGATACTGCAAAATCTCCATTCCCACCCCACTCCAAGGGAAGGAAACTGCAAGAGGTGGTATTTGCCAGTTCTCTGAACTACTCAAAATTTCCGGTTCTCCAGAATCTGTCAAAACCTGCTGAATTTCATCTCTGGCAAGAATGTCTAGAGTTACTATAATTAAGACTACTCTAATTTTTCCATAAAAATGTTTGGATGGCTATTCCAACATCTCCCAACCAACATGGTCCAATACCTATCAAACTATTGATAAAAATATCCAGTAGACTAGAGCCTTCTTTCCCCAATCTCTTTATGCAAGCACATCAAATCTTTAAAGAATTCTCTAAAGCACAGAAGAAAGTAAAGGGACAACCCATTTAAAAGACACAGAACGGAACTAATTAATGACAGATTTCCTGCATGCTGCTTTGTCCAGAAAGAGGCACAATCCCCTAGTCAAGGAAACCTATCTGTGAGCTTTCCCAGAAGAGATAAAGTGCTATAATCCAACTCTATTCTGACAGAGAGCAGCTCATCAGCAGTCATCTGATTGACAAACTCAAAATGAGGTACTTTAAATTATTTTAGATGCAAAGAATTAAACCCAGCACTTTTTGGATGCAGAGATTAAGTCTATCACTAAGTTCAACAAAACCGCATTGTAGTTGAATATGATCCATGGGCTATAGACTTTTGTCCAAGTGAATTATTTAAGTTTTTTTCAAGTTATGCAACTTTTACATCACATGATCAAAATTGTAAGTTCTAGATAGGAAATGGTACTTATTGATCTGATTACAAAAAGAATAATGATTTCAAAACAATTCTACGAAAAATGAAGTAACAAAAGACCATTTGTCTGTATCTTTCATGAGGATATTTTTATGATTATCTTTCACATTTCTGCAGTTCTCTAGACGTTTGCTAACCATTCCATCTGTATCTACTTTCTTTTATTGCTAATTTATAGTATCAAATTCAGCATAGACATAATAAGAAGGAAGTCCCAGACAAGAACTTCATTGATTTTCTAGTTATAAAGTGTAAGGAAATAAGGAAAAACAAATAATTTTTCATATTGTGATTGTGAAAACTAAAAGTTTATAAAGCAACAAAGCTCATTATAAAATCATCCAATTTTAAAATAAAGTTATTCACCTAGTCTTACAAAAAGAACTCCTGTTGCAGTTATTGTCTTCATCCCATTTGTGGCTACACACTGATAATAACCAGTATCAGTTGTGTCAAGATCTTGGATCCGTAATCGTGAGCCATAGTCTGTTTTTCTTATAATGATTCTTCTTGGCTCTTGAACCACTGGTGCATCATTTTTTAACCATCTAACATTAGGTGATGGATTTCCTGCTACTTTGCAGTGTAGAATTGCTGTCTGGCCCTGCACAATGGTGATATTGTTTACTGGTTCCAAAAAGGTCAGAAAATAGCCTAAAAGAAATTAAACAGAAAGCAGAAGCGTTAAAAATTGAGCTGAGATAAGCAGATAACTATTTATGTGACTGCACTCAGTCTACTTTACCATTAGCCAAGCATAAATTGTACCATCTACAGTTACAAACTGAGCACAGTAAGGATTATTTTAGCATCTTTTTCAGCTAGAAAAAAACATGCAAAAATATTGTGTCTGTTCGGGAAATGAATTAAAAAGAGATATTAGTACTGAAATAAAACATGAGCCTGTGATTCAATATTCCTGTCCCCACAAGGGGCAAAGTCTTTCTATATAAGAGAAAAATGTATCCTCCAGTATAGTTGATAGCAAGGTATCAAATCGCAACAGTATAAAAACCTATGAAATGTATAACTTGTAAAATGATTAAGGCAGAATAGTCCTTTAAAATAAAATGAAATTAACCCAGCTGTATTCTTTGTGAGAATTTATTAGGTTCAGTTATAATTTTAGATCAATAATCCTTTGCCTGAAAACCAACATCACCTGAGGGGACAATCCCATTATTTTTCATTTCTCTATTTGCTGTTTCCAAGAATATTTACCTATCAGAATAAAATATATATAAGACCCTGGCAGGGAAAATTAACATTTAGTCAATATTTGAAAGTATTTAAAAATGCCCTTGTTTCCATTTTTTATACCTACCTACAGACAGACAGAGGTAGGTTTGGGGAGATATTTTCCTACTTGATATACCGGTAACTTCCTTAAAAAGTTTGGTTTATAGTTTACTTTGTCGTTAATACTCAGTTTTGACTAAAGTCGTAAGAGTGATAACAATGTTACAAAAGACTAGAAACTTGTGGCCTGCTGGATCACCATTCAGAGATACTTCCTTACCGAAAGAGAAACAGAATTACCAAAAATCAGTAGGAGTGGGAGTTACCTCTATCATCCTGTTGGCTTACTCATCAAGTTTGCTTGTGGGAAGCTGGCAGGGAACATTAGAAATTTTCCTCCCTCACTCCCCATCTCCCTGTTCCTTCCAGTAAATAAACAATTTCATGTTGAATTTTAACACTGTGGAGTATATACCACAAATATAAATTTGGTAAATATATATATATATATATATATACATTTTAGTCAAGTTTCTCCATTCACACCATTCTGTTATATGTTAAAAATATCAATTGACAAGAAGCAATGCTTCACCTAGTGAACATACAAACTTGATTCTAGTCAAAAAGATGAGAAGTGAAACAATTTGATTATGTATATTCATGAAATTAATTAAAAAGAGCTCTTAGCTATTGCTACATATATGGTATATTGAACTACAAAGCATAAAACTAAACATATATTGTATGTGTGAAAAACCTCTTAGTCCCAGGAAGGAAATTATTCGGATTCTGCTCTGGCCTTTCTGTAGCAATTGTTGATCCATACTGAATCAGATTAATTATAATCAAATTAATGTCATATTTAACTCATCCCAAAGAAATTGATGCCCCAGGTGCTATCTTGATGTTTATTCACTTTTGAAAAACCAAAAAGAGACAGAACATTGAATTACATTTTATAATCTCATGATACTTCTGAAATAAACTTATGGTAGGTAAAGACTTCCCTGGGACAGGTTGCTTGGGGTAGTGGCTAAGACCCCAGGCTAGAAATTGAGAGACTGTGAATTTTAGGCATGAAGCCAGCAAAGGAAGAGGCTACACTGTGAGTAAAACAGGTCTCTTTACTGGAGTCTCAGCTTGTCTATATGAACTCAGCACGCTCCAGCCTCCTGTTCCTGGTTGCTCCTGGCTGGCTCCAGCAAGTACTTTTTTGGCCCGGCTCCTGCAAGCACTCCTTGAGCCCAGTTGCTCTCTGGCTGGCTCCAGCAAGTACTCTTCAGGCCTGGATGGCTTCTGAATCGACCACAGCTGGCTTGCCTTCCTGGCTCCTCTCCCAGCATGAGTCCCATCTCCCAGCACCCATCTGTGGCCCCATGCATCCCCTCCCCCTACGCATGTGTGGCAACTCCGAAACAGTGCATTGTGGCTGCTTTGAATGGTGTGCTGTCTCAGACGTTGACATCTGCTGAGTGATCTTGGGCCAGTCACTTTTTCTCAGCCCTTGGAAAAAGGCAAGGCCAAAGCACTTCTGGAAATTTTAGTATGTCCTCCAAGTATTAACTAAATTTGTATCCTATGACTATCATTAAGTGTTGTACCTTATAGTTCTTGACGAATGTTTCTTTTCCTTTATGTACACTGAGCATATGCACCAAGACAATTTCCTTGTGTGTCCAATCACACCTGGCCAATAAAGAATTCTATTCTATTCTAAACTCAGTACTGTTTAGCTTTCTTCAGGATTAGTTAAGAGAACTACAACTAGTTTCAATTATGGTTTTTTTTTTACAAAATGTATGTAAACCAAATAGCATAATAGACATATTAATATATACTAAAAGTTCTCAGGTCTAAATGCAAGTTTGTATTGACAATTTGATCAGATGAAATTTGTAGTGTATCATATTATCTAAAAAGCAACGCCTTAAACAGTTGAGATAAGGCATGTATTTACTTACATTTTACCAGTATTTTGGATTATCTCAGATATAATGCTAAACAAATCAATGCAACTTAATAATTACTGGCCATACTGTTATAGAATTTCTTATTTTGTACTATTATAATACAAAATATATAAGAATTTCTGTTAAAAAAAGTAATTCAGAATATGAATTAACAGACATAAAATATTTTTTTTAGTTTAAATATATACAGAGGAAGAATATATTAATATTACATTTAATACCTGAATTTAAACAACACAAAGTATTATTAAATATAAGTTATATTTCTGTGGAAAATTAACTTTTGGTCAGAAGTGAGCATCTAGTATAGTTATGTTACAACAGCTTTTAGTTTGACTATGAACTGGCGGAAATCCAAGAAGCTATCCTAGAAGCATTCCAAAGCTTGGATATTAGACTCATTATTTCTTTAAGGGCGGACAATCTCAATCTCCATTTTCATACATAAATAAATGTATTTTGAAATCCTTTGAGCTTTCTCATATAGCATGAGAAAGGGATGCCTTTTGTAAAACTAGTGAGTTATTGAAAAAAAGGTTAAGTTTAATTCAATACTTGAATTGGCTTCATAAATATTTTGACCAACAACATTTATTTTCTTTACTAATATAATACATATCTGATTATTTTTTAATATACAGTATGTATAATCAATAATTAATTTCTCTGTATTAATTACTCAGGCTTTTTTTCTTTCTCTACAGCAGAATCATGTCAATCTACTGACATATATGTCAGTCTACTGCACATACCTGAGTTAGTAAAGTGCAGGCAATATTAATTTGAAAAGCTGTAACATGTTAAATCACATGTTACAACTTTTCAGATATTGTATAGTGTAGGTTTTCCGATTTTGATGTTTTCAAAATGAGTCAGGGCTTCGATTCCAAAAAATTCATCCAGAATTCTAGAAATTACAAATCTGACATAGTTGCAGGGGAAGGGGCAGAAAATTGAATGGTGCAATACTTGCTGAAATTCCAAACATTCTCACACTGTTTTGAGACTGCTTACATTAAATACTGAAGAAAAAGGTGCGTCCCAATTACACAATGCCCATTAATTTTAAGCAAGTCTAAACAACTTGTAACTTTCCATGCCAAATACAAAATATCACCCAATTATGGTAGCCTCTCAGAGAGATAACTTGCTCATAATTTTTGTGGAATTGCAAAAAAGTATGACCATAATAGCATTATACAAATGATCGCCATCTGCATGCTTCATAACCAGCTTCCAACAGGCACAGTCAGTGGTGAAGTCGGCAGTAAAACTGGAAGTAGTGGTCATATTGCGTCTCACTTAACAACTGTGGGTGATTCATTTAACAACCATAGTGTGAGTGATAAGTCTCGTGTAGTCATGTGGTGTTTTGCCTAACAACTGCACTTAGTGAGGGAATTGCTAATTCCAATTGTGGTCATTAAGCAAGAACCATAATTGCACATTTTAGTTTTTTCCTTCATAATTACAGCACCATTTTCACTTCTCTGCATATCAGTCAATTCAGCTAGGCAAGATCAAACCACCTTCACTTAGATCTGTTTCATCATTCCCCTTTCTATCTGGGCAGGTATGCCAATGTATATATTCACTCTTAGACACAATGATTCCTCCATGACAAATGTACACAAAATTTAATTTCACAGTCTGCTGCATTCAGTTTCAGTTTCCTTCTTCTTTTATTGTTGTTCTTGTTACAAATTTGACATATTGTTCTTGTATTTATAGTTTGTTTACCTATTTAATGAGGTACCTAAGAGAAAGCAGACTATAAAACTCACAAAAGGGTATAAATTACAGCAGGTGCCCAAATGTTAATCTAATCTAACTCTTGGATTCAACACATGGAATGCATTGGATTAACAGTTATGCATTGGAAACAAACAAGTTGGATGACAAAACATTGTATTCCAAAACAAAAGATCTTTACCAGAATTTCTAAATAAATATTGAGCTACATGAATAGCAAGAGATCTTTACTAGAATTTCTAAATAAATATTGAGCTGTATGAATAATAACCTCAAATTATGTGCTTCAATATTTTAGATACATTACACATTATTCTAAAGTGCTCAGATTCTAAGCAGGTTGATTTTAAACTGGGTCAGTGCATATTATGCTAGGGCAAGTTGGCTGGCATATAGCCAAGCATAATTTCCATAGAACAACATTCCTAATTGTAGTATGTGCTCAAAATAGTTTATAAAGAGAAGGGCTAAGTTGAGTTCTGAGATGCTAGAACAATGCCAATACATGTCAGAGATAGTGTAGGAACACAATGTTTAAACATTTCAAATTCCAGATAATGGAAAATGATTATGCTGATACTACTGTAAATGTTCTAGTATAATAACCTACATTCATGGCTCTATTTTGGAGTTATTTTATTCCTTCATGTAAAATAACCCAAACACTACAACATTTAAGTATGACTCACTGCCAAAAACATAAATATTCCCAGGGCTTTCGATAGTGGATGATTTGTACACAGATTGTCAACATATAAAATATTTCTTGATTAGTGACATGGGAAAATTGCAATGCGATATTTATACTGGAGTAACTGATCTGGATGGTCTGTTAGGCAAGTGGGTGACTGAACAGAGTAAGACATACTTTTCTTGAAAGACATAACACAATGTAACTGTAGTTTATCTGAAGTTGCTATTGTTATGGAGACAGCCATAATAAATTATTAGTCAATTGCCAATAACTGCAAGGAAGAGCAGCAAACTCTGATGGTCTTTTATTAAGAAAAGTGCTACTTGCTGTTTATGGGGCATTAGATATTAGATTGGATGAAACAAAGTAAGTTGAAAACATCTTTAAAAACAAAATGGCATTCTTCATAACAACGTTCAACCAAGTATAACTAATGTTCTTCAGAGCCAACGTTATCCTAATCAATGATGCCAAACAGAACGCCAGTTTCCAGGATTTGCTTCTTTTGTTGCTGGCAACAACCCTCCTCCCCATCTCAAAAAACTCAACTCTTGAAGTCCCCTGACATGCACGAGGGGGGGGGGAGTATCTTGGTTTACTTTCTACAACAGAGGTAACTGCTTCTCCCTTTTCACAAACAGGTGGGAAAGGAAAGAATATTTAAGGAAAAATATTGCTTTAATTCTTACCAAAAGAAGATAATGCATTTTAATTAACTATATTTTGGAAAACGAGGCCAAAGGGAAACAAACCCCAATTTAGAACTTGGCCTAGGATAGAATTTAAGTATTCATATTCAATGACCAAAATAATAAAACATCTTGAAAGCTCCTATTGAAATAAAGAAATGTAGCTTTATTTGAAACAAAGAAGCAATAACTTTATTTGATATGCCATTCTTTTTTGAACACACAGCAATTTTCAGTATCAAACAAGTGATGAGTACTGGGAAATCATTTTCATATCAAAACGTATTGAATACCAAATCTGATGAGACTAAAAGCAATTGAGTAGTAAGGTACCACTGTAGAATAAATTGGTTGTGGCATCAAGTTTGGGCTGACTCTTAGCAACCACACAAATAGAACTTCTCAAGGTATATTATTTTTATAGATCATATGAATATATAAATAAGTAATAGTAACAGTAGATAATAAAAACAAAACATTCAGATCTTATACTTTAACAACAGTCATAAAAAATGAAATGATTCCTAATACCTTTGTGTGTTGGAGCGGGTCTAATATGTCCATCCATTTGGCCTAAAGTATCATCAGAATCTGGGATCTGTACCTCACCTGTATAAGACAATGGAAACAATACAAAGTACTTAACATGAAACTGAGTTCCGATCATCAATTGGATTTTCTGTAAAAATTTGAATCCTGTGATAATTATTATAATTTAAATTAAATTAAATTATCAAAATCCAATAATCTGCACAAGAATTTGGACATCCTTTTATCAAAAAGTATGTAGATGATTTTATGAGGTTTGGACAGTACATTTAAAGTAATAAAAAGCTTTTGTGTGGGGGGGAAATGGTTTTTAGTGGAATACTGGGGCCAATTCTTGGCAACAGGCAATACAATAACATGCAACTGCAATGCACTTTTATAAATACAATTTTTAGACCAATTATAATTTAAACATCAAAAACAATGAAACCAAAACTTGTTGAAGTGGAAAATGCTGACCCTGATAAATTTTCCAACCCAGGTATATGATGTTCAGTTTATCTTATTTTCTAAAAACCACTTATCTCACCTGCATAACTTTACCTTTGTTCCCATTTACAATTTCAATTTCAATTTATTCGAATTTCTAGACCGCCCCTCTCCCTTGCGGGACTCGGGACGGTTTACAGTCAATCAATATAAAGTCTATGGAGATTCTCAGTCATCCAAGTCTTGGTTGTTCCAAAGATGCTTTTTT
>JANHFK010001247.1:15448-26091 GCA_036250565.1 Sibynophis collaris
TGCCGACTTCCGGTGGGACAGGAAGTTCTGGTTTTTTGCCCTCCACATGCTCCAGAGCCTTTCTAGGAATCTGTGGAGGGCAAAAATGGCTTTTCCAACTTTCCAACTTCCAGTAGGCCCATTTTTCACCCTCCACAGGCTCCAGAGCCTTTCTAGGTGTCTCTCTAGCTGTGCAGCTGAGCTGGGCCAATGCTTGTGTGCCCACTGTTTTGGCTCCATGTGCCACCTGTGGCACGCGTGCCATAGGTTCGCCATCATGGGTATAGGGTCTCCTGGTTGAGCCAGGATTGGACTAAAAAACCTCCAAGGTTATTTCCAATTCTATTATACTGAAACATTTATTATATTTAAACTAAATTATTCAAATGTAGCTTATGTTCTTGTCCCATCAAACTTTTTGGATTACTTTGGTTTGTGATATCGTTGGAATTACCTGCCTTTGATTGTCTCTCTCATCCCACCAGGACCAATAAGGTGAACATTCTCTGAATTCCTTCCATTCAGTATAATAAACGCCCTGTTGTGGAACCCAAGGTATGGGCCTTTTCTTTTGAGGCACCTGTCCTGTGGAATACCATCTTCTCTGAGATCCAGGTGGCCTTGTCCCTGTTCTTCTTACATAATGCATTAAAATCTGATTATTTCTTTAGCCACTTGAAATGGAGGGAGTTTTAGGTGAACTTGGTTGGTTGGATGTATAGTGATAATTGTAATTCTTTAAAAAAAAAAATTAAATTTATTGTTGGTGGCTCAAAGTTGCTCTAGTAAGATGAGCAATCATTTATTGTTTAAGTAAATCAGTCATTTAAAGCATGTTGCAGTTGCAGTCACTTATTCAGATGGTTGTTGTGCCCCTTATCTTTTCCTAGTGCCATTCAATGCACATTACCCAAGATACGTGTGCTAGACAAATTCATTTCTTTAATACTTTACTGAAAAGTCTTATAAATACCAAACTTATTCTCAAACCAATCAAGCATGTTAGCCCATTAGCAAGCACAATGTTACCTGAAGATTGCATTTGAGAGAACAGGATCTGAGAATAGCTCACAGCCAGAATAGCTCATATCTAGCATCTTAGTTCGTGCTCAGCGCCGGGTAGATTTTAGTGCCCTCAAGAATTAGAATGTTCAGCATTACAATTCTTTCAATCTGCTCTTTTTAATCATTAGGCTTAATTGTTTACTCAAAGTAGTCAGAAGTAACTCTAGGCTACTTGAGGTTGTCAAGCACTCTGCTGAATATACTGTAGCTGGCAAACCAGGTGCAATATGATTATCACTAGGGTTTTTTGGAGGTGTGTGTTTGTGTGCAACTAGGAAGCAGAACAAAAAATGGTAATGCTCCAGATAGTAAATTGAAATCTAGACACTAGCAAATACCATTAAAAATTTGTGGTACAAATATAGCAATGTTATTTGGCCTACTATATTGCTATAGTAGCAATAAATCAGGGGGAAAATCACGGATAGTAATGGAATTGAAATGCTGAATGGCCAAACCATCAAGAGCCATCAGGATGAAGCCTACAAGTATAATTGGGAGTTTTACAGTTGGCGAACATCAAGAATATAAAACACAAAAAAAGTGATTTGTAAAGAACAAGCCAAAAACAAGCATTGATGCAAGTTAACAATAGGAATTTACTGAATGTGCAGGAAACAAAACACAAATATCAAAATAATATAAGAAAAGCAAAGACAGAATGCTGGCAAGGAAACGCATTGCATGGTCAATATTTACAAAAGGTTGAGGAGAAAGTGGATAAAGATAAAACCTGGCAGTGTCTTACAATTGGAAGATTTAAAAAAGTGATACTGAAGATTTGATATTGGCTGTTCAAGAGCAACTATTTTAGGTAATGCCAGAACTGAAAAATCATTGAATTGTTTGAAGTGTAGATTGTGAAAAGAGGCAGAAGAAACAATGGATCATATACTCGGCTCACGCAAAAAGTTTGCACAAACTGATTATAAGTAGCAACATGTCACCAAAATGATTCACTGGAATATCTGAAAAAATTATCATGTGCTAGTAAAAATGGTTGGAATGTATAGTTCAAAAAGTAGTTGAAAATGAGCAAGTTAAAATATTATGGGATTTCTGAATACAAACCAATAAAATCTTGGCTCACAGCACGCCAGATTTAACTGTGGTTGAAAGGAAGAAAGGAAGAAAGATAATTGATGTGACAATACCCAAAGTTAGTAAAAGAGAACACTGGAGAGGAACACAAGTATCAAGATCTGAAAATTGATGTGGAAACTGAAGTGGCATAAATCAGCTATGGTGGTCCCAGTGGTTATCAGCACATTGGGTTTAATACTCAAAAAATCTTGGATGGTCCTTAGAAAATCTGTGCTTCTTCAGTTCTGCTTTAAAACATTGTCATTGTTCTGCGCATTGGCAACATTTCCATCACTCAATTGCAGAAGGCCACTCTGCTTGGATCCACACATACACTACTTGATACATTATGACATCCTAGGTTCTTAAGAAGCTCTTGGTGCATATGAAGGCTAACACCAGCTAAAGAACTAGCAGCTATGACTCCATATTGTTATGTACCGGTATATAGTATTAATAATACTGGAACTTCTAGACAGGACTTGAAAGAGCTAGATTATTTCATCGATCATCTGGTATCTTTCAAACCACAAAGCTCCGTCAATATATGAAAAGAGAAAAGTAAATCCAACAGGGCCATCTGTCTACGTGAGCTTTATTAAAGTAAGCATGGCCATAGATCTTTGTTATCCCTAATACCTTGAGACCAAGGGATGTTTTGTTTTGCTTTGCTTTGAAATGAAAAACATTGCCCTCTTAAACAAGTTCATCGTTTTTTCTGAACGTCTCCCAACACACAGAGTCTATGGATAGCAGCTAGGCAGGCATAGCTGAAATCCTTCCATAGCTCAAAACAAATCTGGATATCTTTTTTTTTTCAAGTGCTATAAATAAAAGGATGAGTTAAGGCTCCCAACAAAAATAAAGAGAGCGAGTAAATGGTCAGATTGAAAGAAATCTGCCACTTACATTTCTCCAGACATAAAATGGTGTCCTGTGGTTTCACTATTATTTTGCCCCTGAATTGATCCTCCGTTGAAGCTCCTAGTTCTCATAAACCGAAGTACAAAAAAGATTTTTAAAAATCTGCTGAAATCAATTTTAAAATAATTTTACAATCTCCAAAAGGTTGTATTACCTCTTTGCAATTTTAATTTGGCATTGCAATTTTGGATTTTTAAGATGTGAAACTTAATAGCTTCAGTTCTTTGGAACTGTATTTGGAAGTAAATCCTGTAACTAAAGTATTAAATGCTGTCAGGTAGAATCTGGATAGAGGCAATTATAGGGGTTTGCAACCAAGTGTGCCAATTCTCTAACGCAAGGATGAGCAACCAGGGCCCGTTAGAGGTTGTGAAACTAAGCCAAATCAATGCTAAAGGACAATGAGAGTTTCAATTAAACCATTACAAACATGTCTTTCAGCCTCTGTAGATTTCCAGCTGCTATTTGATTTCCATTCAGTGGCTTTAATTTCTTCTTCTATGATCTTTCCTATGTAAAATTAAGGTAAGGAGCCAGCTCCATAGAGACTCCCAAGATGACAACATTAATTTTGGGAGGAAATCTCCATTTTTGGGTAATGCAATTCCCCCTCCCCACTCTTTCTAAAAAAATATTAAAATATTGCTATATTCTGCCTTTCTGGACCATATGTACCATTCAACAGCAATGAACAGAATACAGATTTCAGATCTTTTGAAATAAAAAGCAAGACACAATCACAATGGGGAAATGATCTACTGAAAGCAGCAGAACCAGCAAGTAACATCTTTATGGAAAATGTACATGTCCTATGGAGAGTAAGCTTTTCGGGATTTACTAGCAAAAATCCACTGATGTAGATACGACATGGTTCTCAAGGCAGGAGGTTACATTGCTGAAGACTATGGAGACAATGATTTTTCTTGTTCATATCAATAGCAATAGCACTTAGACTTATCTACCACTTCACAGTGCTTTTACAGCCCTCTCTGAGCGGTTTACAGAGTCAGCATAATTGCCCCCAACAATCTGGGTCCTCATTTTACCCACCTCAGAAGGACGGAAGGCTGAGTCAACCTTGAGCTGGTGAGATTTGATCTGCAGTCGCTGAAGTAGCCTGCATACTGCACTCTAACCACTGCGCCACCTCGGCTCATAACTCATAAAGTAAGAAAACCAGGCCACAAAAGAACACGGTGGCTGGACACCATCAAAGCTGACACCAAACAGAAGCAATGCAAGATTGGAAGATATGGAGAGACCTGTACCATAGAATTGCCAAAAGCTGCACATGATTGAATGAATAACATTTGTCATCATTATCATCACTGCATAAAGTAGGTTCGTTAAGAATTTATTTTTAATACTGCTTCTCAAACATTCAAAGAACAAATTTGCAATATTCAGGAATCATCCAGTACTTTTCCTTCAGGACTGACAAGATTATATATATGAGATGGGATCATAGTAAGGAATGGTATAGAAAAGCAGGATTCCTGAAGGTTCTGGCTTGACTTCCAGTGATCATAAGCAAATGTTATTTTTAGATCTTGCTGATCAAGGGGGGTGAGGGGGAGTTAGGATTTTAGAGGATAGGGCTGCTATGAGGTTTCCTGTGCTGTGGTTCAATTGGTTTCTGTCTTCTAAAAAGTAAGAAACTTATTTTATGAGAGTTCTATTTGGAAGTATTCTCACATAAAATTTGACCTTGACCATGAGATGGCATTGTCGCACTTATCTTTCCAAGTAGTTAGAAGGTATAATTTATGATACATTTTCATATTCAGAAGGAAAAAAAAAATCACAGTATCATTCTCAGTCTGTGGCCTCTTAACATTTTCAGCTCACCAGATGTTCCTCCTCTGTTTAAATAGTTCTTGATGGTTGCAAAGTAAAATAATGTTGAACCATAAAGAGATTGGGGTCATAGGATGAAGAAATGCAGGTGAGTGGCTGTGATGATAAAATATGTAACTCACGCCAGCAGCACACAGGATGCTTAATCTGTAGGTGTTGTATAGACAATTTCGTTTTGTAGATGGTTCTGAAAACCAATCACCCTCCCGCCCCCTCCTGATTGTCCCCACAGATGTAACAAACGGATAAAATTCCAGAAACATATTAAGTCCTTAACTTTCTGTTTGTAGGAATTCTTGAAAGAGGGTATATATATCTGTGATGGCTAACCTTTTTGCTGTCATGTGCCAAAAGCAGGGTGAACGCGAGGGGATCGTACACACGCATTCCCACACCCATGATTCAATGTACCCCACACACGCCCATGCATGCTCACACGACACCCCCCCCGCGTTTGGTGATGGGATTGGTAGGCCCATTTTTCACCTTCCCAGGCTCCAGAAGCTTTCTAGGAGCCTGGGGAGGGTGAAAATGGCCTTCCCTCTGCTGGAGGCCCTCCGGAGGCCAGAAACAGCCTGTTTCCTGACTTCCGGTGGTATTGGAAGGCCCGAAAATTAGGTGGCCGGTGCACACATACGCGCTGGAGCTGAGCTAGGGCAATGCTTGCATGCCCACAGATATGGCTCTGCGTGCCACCTGTGGCACGCATGCCATTGGTTTGCCATCACGGGGATAGAGCATTTTATAGAACAGGCCAGGAGAAGTACGATCCTAAGTATCTGTTGCTTTTTGTTTTTAAAAATACAGGCAAATCATTGCCAAGCAATCTTAGAATATAAGTTTGCAATCCAATTTGCCACCCTAAAGAAATACTCTCGTTTTTCCCACCCAAAATTGACACGGAAACTTATTTTGCCTACCGTATTTTGATAGCTCTGCTGTGCGTTTTCTTTTGCACTTGGAGGCTTTGCCTCAGAAACCCATCCTTTTATCTTTCAAACATACTTTGTCATTTAAACACAACTGCTACGGTTATGGTGAATGTTGCTTGTCCTTGCATTCAGTTTTATTTTCCATGGCAAACAAATAGGTAATCAAGGGCCAGTTTGGTATAGTGATTAAAGCATCAGTCTACAAACTGGGAGACTATGAATTCTAGTCCCACCTTAGGCACAAAGCCAGCTTGGTGAGCTTGGGCCAGTCCCTTTTTCCCAGTCCCTAGGAAGGAAGCAATGGCAAACCACTTCAGATGGTTGAGACTTGAGCCATTAGATCAGGGGTCAGCGACCTGCGGCTCTGGAGCCGCATGTGGCTCTTTCACCCCTCTGCTGTGGCTCCCTGTCACTCAAAATACGTGTCACAACCGCCAAGGTGCTACACCTGCCTGCACGCGATTTATTGAGCTTTTCAACCCCCGGTAGGCCAACCATGGATAAATCCAAGAAAAGAAAAGCTTCAGAAGAAAACAGAACGTTTAATTCAACTACATATGCTAGTTTTGTGGCCACTCAAGAAATAGTCAGGCACGGGAATGATTTTGTGGCTCCCAGTGTTTTCTTTTCTGTGGGAAACAGATCCAAATGGCTCCTTGAGTGTTTAAGGTTGCAAACCCCTTTTCTAATAATTTAATGAGTAAGTTGAAAAGTGCAATAGAAAAGTTGAAAAAAATAGTTGATTAAGCAGAAATGTTGACAACCACACCATAATTTTCTTCTTCAACAGAAAGTGACTTTGATCAGAACAGTCGCCAGAAGCCTGTTCAGTCCCAGGCAAATCTTAAGTCATTGAAAAATTTGTTTGTTTATTTATTTGTTAAATTCATTTGCTGCTTATCTTGCTGTGGGTCTATTACAGATGGCTTACAACAATAAAAAGGAAGAAATGAAAAGAATGTAAATAAAACTGAAGTAAAATAATTTACCAACGTTGCCACTAATGTTAAGTTTAGAATTTATTCTAAACCGCACCACAGCTATTTCTTTGTTAAAAATTAGTGTCATTTCTGTTGATTTTTTTCCCCATTTGTCTTTATTCCATTTGTGATTGTTAAACCTTTTTCTCTTTTTTGCAGATCCTTTTGGCTGTTTTCCATAAATCTAGCATTATGAATATTTCATTCCTCCCAGATTTCTCTCCTGCTGGAGCTTTGGAGTGTGACAATGGTGTTTGTATCCAATCTGTCAAACGCCATTATCACACTAAATAGCTACTGCTAGATAAACCCTCAGGTGCAGGAAAAGGAGGAGGAGGTGGAGATGTTGACGCTAACGGAGGAAGATAAGAATATTTGAGAAATGCATTATCTGGCAGCTATGAGAGAATACCACAATAATATGTCACGACAACTCTGCTTTTCATTGCCAAAATGTCAAGCAATAAATAATATATTCTGTTTCTTAAGAATGTACGTGGTAATCCAGCTAGTTTTGCTGAGATGGCATGACTCAAATGTATGTTCATCAATGGTAGGACTGCTCAAGAGCAAATTGTTATGTAAATTAATGAGAACTAACAGCCTACGTATCAATGTCTCTCTTTTTCTTCCCTCACTCTCCAATCCAAATGACATTGTTAAGTATTCATTCCATTTATTAATCAGTTAATAGTTATGGCGATTGTAGCCTGAAGCAGTAGCTGTACTGTTGCATTGATCATAGATAAATAAGCTGGATCATGGAAGCATAATTCTTTTTGGGACTCAGCTGCAAAGCCGCTCAGCTGTGAATACGTTAATCATTTAGCCAAATGTTAAAGAAAATAGCAGCCAACTTCTCACAGTGTCTGAAATTTGGCAGAAAAGTAGCCAAGATCCATTCCCATAACTGCAAAATAAACATTCCATTATCGTGTGGCCTATTACTTTGAAATAAAATTTGGCCTGCAAATACAATTAACTGGGCATGTTAATATTCAGTCTCTAATTTCCACTGTTGCCTGTACCATTCCAATCTGACTTGGAAATTTCATCAAAAGCATCACCGACATCAACATCTCACATATAGGCAAAATGTCTACTAAATATCAAACAATAACTCACTGTACTTTTGATCAATTGGTTGCACTGTAAAGTTTACTCTATGTAATCACATTTGTGTATGTACTTACTAGGTTTTTATGCTGGTGTAATGATAGCTGTCTCTGAACAATGTTATCAAAATCAGTTTTTCTATTAACTTATTTTTTTGCTCAAGGGGGAGCCCAATTCCAGCTCACCAATTCATCTGGCATAATAAAAGTGTTTATAAATGTGTGTGTACCATATCTGCAGCTTCTACTTTTAAAGAAATTCTTCAAACGTCTTAAGCTTGCATTTAAAAATCTATCGTGTAACCTGAACTTCAGATATATTCATATTAATTAATTATTTTATTTATTCATTTATTCATTCATTCATTCATCCAAAATACCTCTCAAGTCTTTGATTAAATACATCACCCTGTACTTTATACCACAAAGAACCATTTGGTACCCATAGGGTATATGAGTGAAATCATTATAATGCAAAGGATCATGATATAGCCAACTAACAAGCATCTAGACAATGATATGCAAGTTCTCTGTTGGAAGAAGGATCTTTCATTTCCATCTGAGCAAATAATTAAAACACCCCTGTGAATCAACAAGGGTTTTTTTTTGTCTCTTCCTGCCTCTCTGATCTAGATTAAACCTCTGGATTTCTAAAAAGAATCACATTGGGAGATTACTTATTTCCTAGTCCCGTTCCATAGGACCAGAAAATATCTTCTCAAACTTCTTAATGAGCTAATTATAGATGGGTCAATAGTGGCTTTCTAGTTTGTTTATAAACAACAATGAAAACAGTAAAAAAAATTTCAGAAATTCCTGGTGCTCCTCAACAGAACACAACACTGCATATCCACCACTAACTATATTGGGTTCAGCTTCAGCCACATATTACCCAACTCCTGGAGGAAAAGCCAAGTCTTCAAGACTTTTTGGAAGGCTAGAAGGGTAGGGATCAGCTGGATCTCAGGGAAGAGCAGGGCCAGTTACTGAGAAGATTCTGAGTCATCCCAAAAGGTGGGGTTTTTTTTCAAGAGGCAACTGGACTTTCTGGTTTTTCTTTGAAGATGTTTCACTTCTCATCCAAGAAGCTTCTTCAGCCTCTTGAAAAAAGCACCTTTGGGACAATCATGACCTGCATGACTGAGAATCTCCATGGACAATCATTCTGATCAATGCATTTTTGGGCTATTCCACAAAATGGCTGCTTTGACAGCTCATCCAGTCCATTCATAAAATGGCTGCCATGGAATCAGCATGCTTATGCACCTTCTGTCTCCAGTCCCTTTTCTATCCTATAGGATGCTCCCTATCTAAAGGATCTAGCTAGATATCCTTTAGATAAGGGATTAATGTAAGGATAAAAAAATATCTAGCCAGATTTTTCTGAAGTAAATAGACCTCCTTCCTTGGGCTGGAGCTGCCAATTTTTTTTTTTTTTTGAAAAAAGAAAGCTCATGGGGCTTATGTGGGAGGAGAGATTGGAGATTTGAATTCAAGATAAGCCCTTGTTAGAGGATAAATATAAGCAGGCTTCCCAAAGCTCTTTGAACAATTAAATAGCAGAACATCCCATTAAAAAGAATCTCTGCTTATGTTTGAGGTTTTAGGATTTAGTTAGTTATCTATGAATGAATGAATGAATGAATGAATGAATGAATGAATGAATGAATGAATGAATGAATGAATGAATGCTAATTTTATAATGCTAATATAATAAAAGCTTGTGAAGCTTTTGCTATAAAAGCTGAAGAGGACAAAAGAGCCTTACTTATAACTAAATTATATGGTATCTTGGAGAGAGGTAAATAACAGGGAGGGAGGGAGGGAGGAAGGAAGATTTTTTTGTCTTTTACACATAGTGAGTTGTTTTGTCAATAAAAAGGCAGGAGAGGCAGACATAGAAACAGCACATGAAGACCCTTCTCCTCATCTATTTTTTGCTTTTTGTTTCAGTGGTTCTAGCAGCCCAGAGATGCATCAAGAAGGTGCCATCTATGGACAGATCAAAACAATCCCCCCCTCCCAGCAAACTTTGCTAAGGACCCCAATTATAAGGCAAGGACAGCTTTATGAGCCTTCTTAGTGGTTTCTCAATTGATGCCCCATTAGATATTTGGACCATCCCTTCTCTATGATACAATGGAATGTGTGGATGGCCTTGGGGAATGAAGGGAGGAGATGTTGCCTAGGTAACAACCAGACAAGAGAAAGGGAAACCTCTCCAGCTTAATGGTCAGAGAAAGAAACTTAAGAAGGACCAGTGGTGAAATCCCCCCAGTTCTATCCAGCTTGCCGAACCAGTAGCGCTGGCGGCGGGAGGCTCCGCCCACCTGCAGGGCCATCATTACGTCCCATTTTTTAACCATCTGCACATGTGGGAGCACACCCGAACCGTTAGCGAAGGTAAATAGATTTCACCCCTGGGAAGAACCTGCCCTAATGAATCAGGTGTTTAAAATTGGGGGTGAGAAGTTTGTACTTTCAGATTTGCAAGATTCTGTTAAAGTAACCTTACAATAAAGTTAAGGTGACGAACCATCCTCGTTTAGGGAGGACAGTCCTTCTTTTGTAAGTCCTCTCTTGAAAAGTGTCCTCCTACATATCCTCCTTTTCGATAGTCGAACACTAAATCAAAACAATGCCGGCTGGTGACCCCAAGGGGAAGGGCCTTCTCTGTAGCGGCGCCCACCCTCTGGAATGACCTACCC
>JANHFK010001247.1:118571-128735 GCA_036250565.1 Sibynophis collaris
GAAGGCTGAGTCAACCTTGAGCCTGGTGAGATTCGAACCTGCAGTAATTGCAGGCATCTGGTGTTAATAACAAGGTGGTTTAGACCACTGTACTACCAAGGCTCTTTATGTTTTTTCAGAGCAACATCTCCTAGATTTACAATCCAAATAGAAGAGAAATCTTGGTTTTCTATTGAGGTCCAAAGGTGATTTTTCAGGAGGCAACTGGACTTCCTTGTTTTTGAAGACGTTTCACTTCTCACCCAAGAAGCTTCTTCAGCTCTGACTAGATTGTGGGGAATGGAAGGATTCATATTTCTTGAAGACAGCTGATTATTTGCATCCTTTTTGAGGGTCATTGAAGTACTTGGAGGTTTATCTGTGTCCTCAGAGTCACCTGAGTAGTGCTTAATGGTTCCTGTAGTCTGCAAATTTTTTGGAAACCTGCTCATACTTCCACACCATTCGAAAGGTGTTCATTCCAACTTGCATAGCTAAAAGTCTGTAGACATTCTTAGTCATCCAGGTCATGGTTGTCCCAAAGGTGCTTTTTCAGAAGGCAACTGGACTTCCTTGTTTTTTCTTTGAAGAAGTTTTGCTTCTCTAAAAGGATGAAAATGACCAGCTGTTTGCAAGGAATATAAATCCTTCCGTTTCCCACCATCTAGTCAGAACTGAAGAAGTTTCTTGGATGAGAAGCGAAACTGAGAATCTCTACAGATTTTTCTATTGAAGGTTGCATTCAGTGGAGATCCCCTGTTTTTGCTAAATAATAGTAAGAGTGCTATGGTCTACCATCTAACCCTGAATTTTGTTGATATTATAGCCTGTCAGCTCCTAAGGGAAGGTTCGAAGCCTACTTTTAGGGCAAACCTGGTACCCAATCTCAACTCAGATTGTATTATTGTAATCACAAATTAGCATATCAAAATAAAATAAAAAAGATAAAAGTAGAATTAGTGATATGACTCCACCCTGGCAGATGTTTTCATATTTGCAGCCATAAAAAATATGTCTATTGAGTTGATCTACCCTTTATCTAGGATTCTATTATAAGGTGACAAGAGAACCCTGTAATTGTCTTGGCAAGAGAACAGAAGTGCTTTCCTTGTTTTCCTTTTCCCAGTCTCTCTTGCATACCTGAGTAGGTATGCCCAGTTTTCTTCCATCTAAGTACACCCAACCCAATTCTGCTTACCTTCCAAACCAGGAGAAAGTCTTATGGCATTGCCATCTGCTGAGACATTCCATCATGTAAAAAAAAAAAAAAAAGCTCTGCATATTGAAGATGTATTTGAGTGGCCTTGCTAATAATCACTGATAAGCCTGGCTGCATCTAGCTCACTTCTCAGCTTTTCAAGGCATCCAACTAGTGGTGGGATCCCCCCGGTTTAACAACCGGTTTGGTGATCGCACGATTTTGCTGCGCACACGTGCACAGTTTGAATAAATCTTCACTTCCTGCTTTCTTCGGAGGAGTAACACAGCTGATTTATGCGGCAATCCACTCTACCGCACGAATCAGCTAAGAAGATAAAAATAGGAAAATAAGGCGGGCGGGTGAACCCATTTGATCATTGGAGCAAACCAGTTCACTCCCAGGTGATTGTTGGAGCTACCAGTTTGCCCGAAGCAGTCCGAACCGGTAGAATTCCACCCCTGCATCCAACCTATGGCTGCTGCTATGATATAACCCTTCATTTCTCCATCTTGTTTGTATTTTAATTCTATTTCCAGCTGTTTTCACAACTGAGTTAGGATGTTTAGGGGACCTAGGATGATTGTGACTTTCTTCTGCTCATGGTTAAAATGGTAGGATTGATGATAGGATTGCATTTAAGCACATAACAGAGGTTTTTTTAATAGTAATATTTCTGTTGACAGTTTTGATATGCTTAGGATTGGGTATCTAGAATTTGCATGAAGCTTATCAGCCAATCTGGTTATTGCTATAGTAATACATGGTTAGAGTTCAGCAAATAAGAATTTAAAGAGTGTTCTGCTGAAATAGTGTTCTGCTGAATCAACCCTAAATCTAAATTAATCCAGTGGTCCCCAACCTTTTTGGCACTAGGGACCGATTTCGTAGAAGACAATTTTTCCATGAACCCGGGGGAGGAGAATGGTTTTATTTACTACTCGCCCACTGCTCACCTCCAGCGGTGTGGTCTGGTTCCTAACAGGCCACAGACTGCTATCGGTTCCGGGGGTTGTGAACTCCTCCTCTATAATACAGTGGCCAATGAGGTTAGCATTATGGAAAACTCAGTATTATGTGCCTCCTGAAGGATCTAGAACACCCTTCCCCTGCTGGATGTCCTCTAGATTTCTAGGCAATAATTCTGGGGATTATTATTATTACAACACATGAGATTATAGAAGAACTAGACAGTCTAAAAATTGAGCTAAATTTAAATCTAAATTAGGCTAAACCTTAAATTTAATTTTGTGAATTTGTTTTGTTTACGCAAAATATTTATATTACCGCCTCTCTTTCAGTGCCTTTCCAAGCAGCATACAGAATTAAACAATACATTTAAACTCAACACATAAAATACAGTAAAAAATGTGTGCACATCAGGAGGTAGGTAAGCACCCCTTGGGGGGGAGTGTTACAAGCAACTCGGAGGAGGATCATGATTTTTGTTTTAAAAGAATCTAGTTAGGTTTGTGAAAGGAAGGTGGAAGCATTGTCAAAATTCACTCTGGGCTTTTCTTCCAGTTCTGTCTGCACAGACACTGTTCTGTTTACAGCAGGCACTTGCAGGCCTGAAAAAATGAATATAAAGATTAAAGTATAATCTTTAAAAATAAGTGGTGAATTTATTTTTTCCCAACCCTAACCCCGGTGAAAGCATGTTTTATTCGGGAGGGTAGGGGCTTCTCACTTATTCACTTATCTGCTGCCCCATCATGAAATGCTGAACTGAAGAAAATCATTTCCAGTCTATGTCTAGTTTAATAGCAAAATTGTGCATGCTATTTCTAGGGGAAAAGCATTCCAATCAATGGGAATTGCATTGAAAAGCCATTATTTATAGGTGCATTAAATGCCTGCATTTTATTTTTAGAAATGCAAAGGATAGTCAGTGATCAACACTGTTGCTATGGGTGGGGAAAAACAACTGGTTTGCCTGAAACAGTTGGAAATAGGATGCAGAAAGGTAGGATGTGAAGGGACAAACAGATGAAGAAGGAGACCGTAGCTACAAAGACAGATTGGAGATAAACACAGCAAAAAAAGGAAAGGAAGCCAAATATTAATCAGATGTAATACGTAATATTGCGATTAGTTTGGTTTTTGCATAACAATAGTGTGTGAATCTGGCCAATATACTTGTAAACCACAGTATATAGCTTAGTGGTACCTGTGAATTATTTAACAAGCCAAGGTTAAACAAATTATGGTTTAATTTAATATTCGTTGTGCAGCTTGGTGTATGAATAAAAAGTTTCCATGTCTAATAATGTCTGACTCTAGGGGACGGTGCTCATCTCCATTTCTTGGATGAGAGAGCCAGTATTGTCCGAAGATATTTTCTATGGTTATATAGCCAGAATGAGATAACCTTTGTTGTCATTTTTTTACTGTAGGCAAACTGGCACACATTAAAAAATGAAATTCTGTTGCCTGCTCTCAAAAGTATTCACATACATAATACACATATAGATATGCTCTATACATACATATGTATATACCAGGGTTGAAATCCAGCAGGTTCTGTCAGGTTCTGGAGAACCGGTAGTGGAAATTTTGAGTAGTTTGGAGAACCGGCACATACCACCTCTGGCTGGTCCCAGAGTGGGGTGGGAATGGAGATTTTGCAATATCCTTCCCCCAGGAGTGGGGAGGGAATGGGGATTTTTGCAGTATCCTCCTCCTGCCATGCCCACCAAGCCCCACCCACAGAACCAGTAGTAAAAAAAAAATGGGATTTCACTACTGGTATATACCTACATCCTAACATATAAATACATATAAATATTAATCACTCTCCATCTTGAATACATAGCGGAAAGTGGAAGCTTGAGAGTTCACAAGGTTGATACTGTATGGAACAAAACTGTGACTGAATCTGGATGTTCTGCTTCGGATACCACGAAGCCTCCTCCCAGAAGGTAGCAAGGAAAACAGGTTGTGAAGAGGATGTGTATCGTCTCAGACAATACTGTGGACCCTGCTGAAGCAACGCTTATATGCCATGTCCTGGATTCAAAGGAGAGAACTGCCAATAAACTTTTCTGCTATCCTCACTCATCTGCGCCGCCGTTCTGTCCAAAGCAGTAATGCTTCCAAACCAGACAGTAATGCCATATGACAGGATGCTCTCGATCGTCCCTCTATAGAAAGTGGTAAGGACAGGAGGAGGAAGTTGTAGTTTTCTCATGCAATGTAGAAAATGCAAGCGCTGCTCAGCTTGCTTCATCAGTATCTCACTGTTGAGCGACCAAGCCAGCCTATTGGTTAGCTGCATACCATGTCTACACTCCAAAGGCGCACAGAACTCTGTTACCTTCCCGTCGAAGTGATACCTATTGATCTATTTGCATTTGCATGCTTCCGAACTGCTAGTTGGGGAAAGGACAGGAGCTCACTCAGTTTCATGGACCTTGGGTCTCGAACCCTGGCCTGTCAGCTTTCTAGCTGAGAAGCTCAGTATCTTTCACCACTGAGCCATCACTCCCCTTCATGTATGAGTACCAGTAGTCAAATGTGCATTCTTCTCCCATCTGTGGTTTGCCTCTACAGGTAGTCCTCGACTTACAACCACAATTGATCCCAACATTTCTGTTGCTAGCAAGACAATTGTTAAGTGAGTTTTGTCCCATTTTATGACCTTTCTTGACAGAGTTATGTGAATCACTGCAGTTATTAAGTTACCAACATGGTTGTTAAGTGAATTTGGCTTCCCTATTGACTTTTGGTTGTCAGAATGTTGCAAAAGGTGATCCCATGACCCTGGGACAGTGCAACCGTCATAAATATGAGGCAGTTGCCAAGCCTTCAAATTTTAATCACATGATCATGGGGATGCTGCAGTGGTCGTAAGTTTGAAAAACAGTCATAAGACACTGCCATTGTAACTTTGAATGGTCACTAAAGGAATGGTTGTAAGTTGAGGACTATCTGTATACAGTTGAAAACTCCTAGGTATTTTGATTGAATAACACACAGCCTCTTTTAAGACTCCTTGCCTTACTCTTCAACAACTTTGCCTACAGGGCTTATTGGGAAACTGAGTTACCTAATCACAACACTTGAATAAATGTTTTATAAGCTCTAGGAACTGGAGAGAAGACACTGAAGAGGAAAGGGGGAAATGCTAGTTAGATTTGCTTTTATCTTCTTCATTAAATATGCATTTGTTTAGTTTCAACTTCTGCTGGTTTGTGCTTTGATCAGTAATACTGTTACAGTTATGATGAAGGTTCTTGATATTTTCTTTTTCCCCTTCAAACTATTCACTGAGTTGATTTGAAGTCACGAAGCAAAGTGAAGCAATCCTGTTTCATTTGTTGGGCTGAAGGTAAATAAGATGTGGGTAAATAATCTGTCAAATTCAAGATTGGTCTTTGCTAAAACACACACAAAAATCATATCCCTTAGCTCTTCATGGGCTCACTAACATCTGCATTTGAGGTGAAATAGATCAATAAATTAGCAACGAATTACATTTGTCAGTTATTTGATTAGTAGAATAGCTAGCTTTTGAAGTGACTTACAAAATGAAGACCAAAAAAATCTTCCTAACCATCTTCCCAAATCTGGTGCAGGTGACTTAGACTATATTTCATACATTCTCCACCCAGGATAGCTTTTGGAAATTGTATAGAGGGGACCTGTTGGTTGAGATCCCCTTGCAAAAAAGATTCAGATATTCATAAACGTTCAACTGTTTCCCCTGACCTGTCGTGACAGACTCGGGAAAGTGCTCCTCTCCAATTCTCAGCCAAGAGAGCATGTGTTGTCTGAGAAACGTTTCTGTTTCATCATGTGGCCAGCATGAAAATATGGAACATAGTAACCTTCCTCGCAGAAGCAGTACCTATTTATCTACTCGCATTTGCATGCTTTTGAACTGCTAGAGTGATAGGAGCTGGGATGAGTTATGAGAGCTCACCCCATCACGCAGCACTCAGGTCTCAAACCCAGCCTGTCAGTTTTCCAGTTGGCCAGCTCAGAGACTCAGCCATCGAAACGGTAGATATTTATGGGCTGTATCTATTCCAACCTTCTCCCCCACTCCCTATGATAGGCAGCCCAGGATGGGCAACCCAGGATGGGCCGAGGCTTAGGATCCTGCTGAATGTTCTCCAGTAATGGTATCCAATTTCAGATTCATGTTGTCCCTGGTGGGTGGGGTCATATTTAGCTCTCTTTAGCAGGTGCTGATACTGTTGGCGCACTTTAAATGTCTAGGTAATATCAACCTGCTTATAGCTCCATGCCATCTAGAGTGATACCTTGGTACACAACTGCTCTGAAACTCATCAAATTTGGTACCCAATGCATTTTGATGTCGAAATTTTATCCCTGTACTCATCGTTTGTTTGATACCCAATGCACAAGCTGGAACTTGTCGATGTTGGCTGCCTTGTGACTGATTACATTATTGTTTATGAGAAAAAATTTGTTCAGTACTCATCATTTTTGGTACTCATCGTGCCTTCTGAACCCAATTAAGTATGAGTACCGAAGTGCCAGAGATATCGCTTTCATTACTTAAGTTTTTTAAAGTGAAGAATTTAATTTGGGATCCTTCCACTGATTAAAATTTAATTTTACCACTCAATATCTTGACCAGTGGAGTTGGGAACATCAGTGAGGGTCTACTAATGAAAGAGATATTGTAAACATAACAACTAAAATTGTATGTTAGACAGAGGACATGGATCAGATGACAGAAGGGGAAATAGAAATGCCTTGTGAACTCTCTCAATTCCTATCCATAACATGGAGACCAAGGATAGAGAGGAAGAAGATGAAATGTACAAATATGGCCATGCTCAACTTTTTCAGGCCAGTACTTCTAGATGTTCCCAAATTACAGAACTCCCATAGTCCATACCAAAATTATGGATGTAGAGACGTAGCAACTTTATTATTAGGATTGGGGAGAATGAACTAAGCATATAAATCCGCCACAATGAGAAAAATACTTGGCTTATGGTACCGTTGCAGCTTTTTGAAACAGACATCCACAGGGTCCAATGCGTTTATCAAAATGACAAAAGCAGCATTACATCATTGTCATATGAGCTTCGCCCCTTTTGTACATGCTTGCGATGTTATGATGGCTGTACAAAAGGAGTGTGGCCTGCATCCAGATGGGGAGAATGGTGCTTCTGTCAGTTGACAGCCCCTCCTGCAAGTGCTGAAAAAATATGGTTATAATACTAGAATAACAGAGTTGGAAGGGACCTTGGAGATCTTCTTGTCCAACCCCCTGCTCAAGCAGGAGACCCTCTACTATTTCGGACAAATGTCTATCTAATCTTTTCATAAAAACCTCCAGTGTTGGAGCACCCACAACTTCTGGAGGCAAGTCATTCCACTGATTAATTGTTCTGTCAGGAAATTTCTCCTTAGTTCTAGGGAATGGTCACATTCAACTTATTGCTAGAGATGGATCATATTGCAGAATAATGTTCTTTGAGATGAACAGCTATCCATGTACATCTGCTAAATAAATATGTTAGGTAACCATATTTCAGCTTAGGGTTAATATCTCACTCTCTACTTCCATTGCATTATCTAACTATCAAATTAAGATCTTGTTTTATTTTCATACAATTTTTTTTTATTCCATTGTGGGTTTAGGTAATTCAGGTTATTGGTGCGGCAGACAAGGATTTGTCTCCTGCTGGGCAAAAATTCTCTTTTCGACTGTCTCCTGAAATTACTACAAAGCCAAATTTCACGGTCCACGATTTCACAAGTAAGATGGTTTATACTTCAAACAATTATGGAACCAGTTTGTTTTGTCAGTCCTTGCCTACTGTTTTTCATTTATACATGTGAAGGTGAATTATTTCAAAGTGTAATTGTTTCTTAGATGCTGAGCAAAAAGGAAGATTTGTTTTATATAAATGAAATGCTTTGTAGGGTGACTTCAGTTCTAGTCAACATTTCTAAAGTTAGCAGTTGGGTTACAGTAATGATTTTCCCTATACAATCTGCAGGCTAATATAATATGCATGATACACTGTTAGGTATGAGAAGGATCTTTTTCAGGAAGAGGGACAATTTTGGCAATTTCCCTGAATGTTCCATAGTGGATTAGGCTGTAGGAATAACCTTGAGGAGCAGGAGGAAGAGCTGCAATCAAGACAATGGTTAGATAAGCAAAATTTGGGTCTCAGTCAGAAATATAATTTGAGGAAGGATCTTAGGTTTTACTCTCCCATAGTTCCCTTAAAGATGGAGGGAGAGGATTCCCATTACCCTTTTCCTAAAAAACCAATAAAACTTTGTTTATATATATAAAAAAAAGATGGAGGGAGGGGAGAGGTACATTCAGACTGGAAAAATTCTGTTATGATAACCTTATAATAAAATTAGTATTATCATTCATAACTTTGGTTTCTAGTCTGGTTTACCTCAAAGGTTTAGCTCAAAAGGCTGACCTATCTGGTTTACCTCAAAGGCCCCATCCACAGTACTGTAAAAGAATCAGACAGATCATTTTTCCCCTTCTAGTCATTCTAGGCAATACAACTAATATGTTTAAACATAATACCAATAATTATTTTAAAATGGTGAGTTTTCTGAATTGTCCTGTTTCTAGAACCTTTGGTTTCAATTGACATAGCATCAAAAATAGGCATAGGCACAGTGAGAAGAAAGTCGGGAAGAGAATTCACCCAAGTTTTATCCCTTGCCTTCTCCCTTGTCTTCTTCAAAAAGACAATAGCACATATATTGATCGTTAAAGCGTGATAGTGACAATGGCAGAAATTGCCCACAGAGCATGGGTGTCTATAGAAGCTTCCTGCTTTCATCAAAATGATGCAAATAGCATTACATCGCCTCTTCGGGGTGTGTATGCATCATTACAATGAACATACAAAAGAAGTGGGCCTTGTATCCAGAATCAGAAAAAGGAAACACAGACAATGTTTATTATCCATTGGATTAGAGCACTGTTTCTCAACCTCTTGGCTACAGAACTCTGGGGGTTGATACCCACATATCTTAAAAATGCTTAGGTTGAGAAACACTGGATTAGAGGATAGATAGGATCCTGACATTGCCAGCTGGATCCTAAGGAGAATATACCATACAGAGGAAACAGTCTTGCTACAGTAGTTACAGGGAGGAACAATTGTTGTTTATGTAACCCTTTCACTATTAATTTTGCGAAAAAGCAAAATTCATCAATTCTAGTTTTCCTGGGTTCTGAGTATAGCTGAAGTGGAAGAAAACAATTTGATTTAGGATGAAGAATTTGCTGGAAAAAGCCATGGAAAATTAGGAAGGGAATTGAATAGAATTTAATATATTTTCTTTTTTATTTCTCAACCCTCAACCACCAATTTTTGTAATGGATGCTACAAAAATTTAAGTTTGCTTCTCTGTGATTCTTTTATTATTTTTTATTACTAAGAAAGTTATTTTATTTTTTAAATGGTTTTAATTATACCACTGTTATCTCTAAGCCCACTACAATGCAACCCCAAATATTCTGTATTTCTGTTCCCTAGAGAAGAAATGGCAGCAAGGAATATGAGGATACATCTGAGGAGATAGATGAATTACTCACAAACCTGACCTTGAATTCTCAGATAGCTTTCTTAATTCTAACCAGATTTGTGATATTTAATGTGTACTGATAAATTAATTTGATTTATCCTTTTGCATGTGCTTACTGGCTTACACTTTCCCAATTAATGAAGAATCTTTTCGTTTCTATATTTTTCAATTGAAACAATTCATTTACTAAAAGTATACCATGTTTCCCTGAAAATAAGACAGGGTCTTATTTTCTTTTGAACCCCAAAATTTGAGGGTGGTCTTATAATCGGGGGGTCCAGCAGAGAGAGGCTCCCTTGGGGCGCCATCAAGCCCCTTCCCTCCTGCAGGGTGGGTGGAGAATGCGAGCGGCCCGAAGGCGCAAAGCCGCGTGAACGCTTGTTCCCTCCCCTGCTTGCATGCCTCCCAGGCCTCACCATGTTCCAGCTGCG
>JANHFK010001248.1:86505-98921 GCA_036250565.1 Sibynophis collaris
ATCTATCTATCTATCTATCTATCTATCTATCTATCTATCTATCTATCATCTATCTATCTATCTATCTATCTATCTATAAATAATTCAAATTCACTATCTTAACTTGTCCATGCTCTCTTTAACTATAGGCTGGTTACTGGAATGAATATGAGCGATTTGTGCCTGCAATCGATCCTACTGTTTCCAACGATACATCCTCAGTTGAGAATAGAACCATTGTGGTGACTACCATCCTTGTAAGTTGTCACTTCCCTTTAGACTTTGTTTTCTAATCTTGATACCTTTGGGTCAAATTCAACTCCTGATGCCTTCCTGGACACACAGACCTACATAGTTTTCTGAACAGTGATATGGATTGGTTGCTCAGCACTTCATTTTCCCAAACTTTGATTGTTCTGCCTACTTTCTGAACTGACAGGCAAATCAAGTTTTCCTTAACTCGTTTATGTTTGAACTTATAATTTAAATTGAGCCGTGGTGGCACAGTGGTTAGAATGCGGTACTGCAGGCTACTTTTGCTGACTGCCAGCTGCCTGCACTTTGACAATTCAAATCTCACCAGGCTCAAAGCTGACTCAGCCTTCCATCCTTCCAAGGTTGGCAAAATGAGAACCCAGATTGTTGGGAGCAAGATGCTGATTCTGCAAACCGCTTAGAGAAGGGCTGTAAAGCACTATGAAGCGGTATATAAATCTAAGTGCTATTGCTATTAAAATCATAGGGTTGCAAGGGACCTTGGAGGTCTTTTAATTCAATCCCCTGCTTGAGCACCTTATGCCATTCCGGATAAATGATTTTTCAAATCTCTTCATGAAAACCTCCATGGATAGAACACACACAATTTCAGGAGGCAAGCTCTTCCACTGATTAATTGTTCTCCCTGGCAGGAAATTTCTCCTTAGTTCTAGGTTCTTCCAGCTTTTTTGATTGGGATTTCTCCCCGTTCACTCTAATGTTTATACATTTGAAGGCATCCCCTCCTTCTAACTTATTTTCTCCTTGTGTCGTTTTCCAGGAGGCACCCTACGTCATGCGCAAGCAGTCTCCTGACCAGAAGGAAGGGAATGAGAAATACGAAGGCTATTGTGTTGACCTCGCTTACGAAATTGCCAAACATGTCGGGATTAAATATGTCCTGTCCATTGTTCCTGATGGGAAGTATGGAGCAAAGGACCCTGAGACTAAAATGTGGAATGGCATGGTGGGTGAGCTGGTCTATGGGGTAAGTCCTTATATGTTGTGGTTCGACTTATGACCATATCACCAAAGTTAAGCGGACCTCCTCTCCATCTGTCTTTCTTGGCAAAGCTGCTTAGATGTACAGTATCCTGCAAGAATATCCAGCAAAATATAAGTAGATAAACTATGTTGGCTGTCCAAATATGGAGATGGTACATATCCTTATGGGTATCCTTAGCTCCGTGATGTTCAACTGTTCACCGGTTAATGGTGTCAACCAACTCAAACAAGCAGGTTTGCTGAAAACTGTTGAATCATGTCCCTGAAGAGTTCAAACTCTTATCAGAATTCATTGCCCGAGGAAATAATGGGAATTCTAGCAAGAATTTCTTCTTCATGCCTGCCCTCAAGGAACTCTGAGAGTGAAAACTCTCTTTGTAGCAGCTTCCTTTATAATTCTGAGAATGAATGGTGAGAACAGGAGATTTTGTGATCTGACATCTCATTGTTTTCATTGGTGGGGAAGGAATGGAATTGGCCATCGGTGGGCAGCTGAAACACGAAATGTAGAGTTTTGAGAAGGCCGTATCATACTCCCACCTTCCTACGTTCTTCTCTATTAATTGTGCTCCGTTTTCTCTTCCCCTTAAAGAGCTCTTGGCATTGTTTAAGTGTGAGTGACAGAAGAATAACGTCTCTTTAGAATCTTTGTTCAGACTTTCCACAGCTTTGTGGCGTTTCTATTCATCTTTGGGTTGGTTTTGACTTCCAAGAGAAGGCTCAACCCTTCCCACAGAAATGCATTTGATAGCATAGCTTGAGGTTCCCCTCCTGGCATTTCCAGCGCCAAAATATAGGGTATTTGCATCAAGCAGAAAACTCTTGTCATGAAAAATATATTCTTAAGCATTGTTAAAACGGTTCTCACATGAAAGAAACAGATGCTTGTTCTAAAGGCAGGATACAGAACACAGGCGATGCTTGAACATTACAAGGATGTTGGTGTTAGGTTAAGCAAAAGCGGGCGTGCTCCCTTGCCATCTGAGCTCTTGAGGAATTAGAATAATTGGAGGAGAAGTCGAAGCTGTATCCTAGGCTTTGGCTTAATGTGCCAAGTAATATTTGGCTCGATTTTTAACCTCAGAAGAACGTGACATCGTAAATTGTGGATGAGTGATATGAGCTTGATCTCTCCCAGCAAGGATTTGTAAGACACCTGGTGTCTTTGTGATGTAAATGTTCTCGCTCAGTGTGAAAAAGCAATTCCTCTCCGTACCGAATATCACCATTCAGATTGTTTCGGTGTACTCATCAGGAAGCTGTGTCTTCACGGACTGCCGTTCAATCATCACAGCCTTTGAAAAAGTCTGCAGAGTGCTTTAGAATAGGCATGCAACCAGATCTTGTGGAGGAATTGCGCAGCAGCTGTCCAAATGAAGCTGGAGACACTGACGCAAACTTGGACTTTTATATAAATCAGTATATTTAACATTCATATTTACAGATGATGAGTTAGTCAAGAACACAGGATCGTCGTGAGGTAAATCAAACAGCATACAGAGCACAAAGAAGAAAAAGGCGGGGAAAAATATGAAACTCCCCCTTTACACCTACAGCAGCCAATCATAGCATAGCTTGCCTCATGCATGAGTCAGCCCTCTCTAACTAATCAACTACAACTGTGTGTTCTTTATTGTTCCAGCTACCAAATTCAATATCCTAACATTTCCGTTGCACTACCATTGCAGGCTCTCGGCCTTTCCCCACTTAAATTCTGTCATGGCCTGTCTGGGTTTTATTCAGGTGATGCCATATTTTTCAGGCCACCTCCATATATTTTTGGGCATTCCTGGAAGTGGTTTTGTTGGATTTGTGTCAGGCAACTGCGTGGCATTATCCAAATGAAGTCAGAGAGACTGACACAAAACTTGTGCTTTTATATTAAATCTAAATGTAACATTCCTATTTTCAGCAGACGAGATAGTCAGCAACACGGGAACGCCGTGAGGTAAATCAAACAGCATATAGAGCACCCAGACGAAAAAGGCGGGAAAAAAGGGAAACTCCCCCCTTTACGCACATAGCAACCAATCGTAGCGTAGATTGCCTCATGCAGGAGCCAGCACTCTCTAATCAATCAACTACAACTGTGTCTTCTGGCCCATTGTACACTTTACTGTTCCAGCCACTAAATTTAATATCCTAACAGATCTTTTTATCTGTGTTGACTAAGAAAGTAGTCCCATTTTATCTAGTAGACTTTGCACTGCAAAGCACAGCTGATCCTCTGTACCTTTATTCATATGTATGATCAACAAGAATATATCATTGCTCAGTTAAAGTATTTAATAGGACATCTTCTATGTTCATTCATTCCTAACCACTCAGAATCACTGGGAGCCAGGCAGCAGATAAATGCAATAAATTGTTATTGAGATTAGTGTTAAGGCCTGCCCAAGGTAGATAAATGTATAGGATATTTAATTATTTTTAGTGTTAAGTTAGGTCATACAAATGCAGTCCCTCTAATAATAAAATAGAGAGCTTTTTTTTCCTTTAGCAGAAGCAAAAGATTTTCTATTCCCTTTTCCCCCTTCCGTGAGTAATTTGCATTACTTTGATATGCAGTAGCTTGCAAAAAAAATATTCACGGCGTAGAGGAAAGCTAAACTAAACTTCAGAACCCGATACTCTTAACAAGCTAAATTCAGCACCGAGGCTTTTGTTTAATTGGTTGTTGTTGTTAATGTTGCCTTTATCCAACAGGAAGGGTGCGATTTAAGTTCCATTGATGTACCCTTTAGCAAAGCTGTGTTACAACCAAATACATTTCACTGTATCTAGGGATTCAGCAAGATTCGATAGGCTACACAGAGCCAGTCTGGTTTAGTGTTTAAGGCTAGAAACCAGGAGCCAGTGAGTTCTAGAACAGTGAGTTCTAGTTCTAGGCATGAAAGCCAGCTTGGGGACTTGGGGACAATCCTCAGGAAGTTGTGAGTTCTAGTCTCATTGTGGGCATGAAAATTGGTTGGGTGACTTTAGGCCAGTCACCAGGAGATGGCGAGTTCTAGTCTCACCTTAGTCATGAAAGTCAGCTGGGGTTCTTCTTGGACCAGTCCCTCTCTTTCAGCCTTAGGAAGTAGACAAGGCAGTGGTGAAATCCTACCAGTTCCGTCTGGATCGCGCGTGCTGACGTGTGGTTCGGCGAACGGTAGCGGTGGCAACGTGAGGCTCCACCCACCCACCTGGACATTGTTACTTGGTGGTTTCTACAAAGCTTTCTGAGCATGCGCAGAGGGTCAAAAATAGAATAGGATGGTAGGATGGTAGTGCAGAGCGCGCACTTCCAAACCAGTAGGGAAGGTAAGTAGATTTCACCCCTGAGATAAGGACAGACCACTTCTGAATTTCTTGCCTAGAAAACAGCAAAGACTTATCCAAGCAGTCCCCCAGAATCAAGACTAGGTCAAAGCCATCAAATAAATAAATAAATAAAATAGAGTGGGGTGGGTTTTTTTCCCTTTTTCCCCATCATCAGGACAGAAAAAAGCAACACCCTGGTTCTTAAACAGTATCTTCTCGTGCACCTTCACTTAGTTTCTCCTTCCAGATTCAGTTGCCTACAAGAACACAAGATACGGGGAGATACGGCTGGCTTTGGTCTTCAATAAGACCTCCAGTTTTACGCCCTCCACCGTTTTACTGTTTATAATCTATGTTACAACAATGTCCCAAGACTGTTTGCCTTCCCGTGGTCATGATCCGATAAGACTTCATGGGTTTGGGGAGAGGTCAAGTTCATGCCACTTGCAAGGACTCCAAACTTATCCTTCGCTTGACTCTTCTTTCCACCTTAATTGGCAATTCCCCAAACTTTCAAAGCCTGTTTTATTTGAAGCCAGATGATTGACCGTAATTATGTAAATGAAATAACTTGATGCAAATGAATTCCACTGGTGAGAATGACTTCTATTGTGTCCATTTATTTTTTTAATGCCCATCCAGTTCCAACTGGCACTTCTTCCATTTGCTACAGTTGTCCATTCAAGGAAAGGTCATAATAACACAAAGGTGTGTAGAACTTGAAGTGCCTCCTGGGAGCTCCCTGGGACTCTTCTCCAAATTGCCACCAGCTTATAATTTCTGATTGCTAAATAAATTGCAAAATTGCTAAATACACGGATAACTGTAGCTGCTGCTGCTGACAATGTCCTTAGCCATTAGCCATGTACAACTCTTTGCTATTCAATGGTCCAAGTTTCTCCACATCTTCTTTGAGTTGTTCCATGGTCTGGCTGGCATCAGCTTTAATGGCGGAACAATAGCTAATAGTTTTCAATTAAACAGTTCCAAGGAAGTTAAGTTTCGTTTCTGCAACGGCGCCATTCAAGTCTTTTCCCCCACTATGTTTTAGGGCATGTCATTCAAAAAATTAGACGCGGCCAGATTTAAATCTCATCTTCCAGTTTTGACAACTTCAATTGCCTGTTGGTACCCGTCCCTTTTAATCTTCCTTGGAAGATAGCTAAGCGCATGTTACTCTTACGATCCAAGTCCTGATATCGTCTGAGATATTTTGATCTGCAGCAGATGTATCCTGCGAATGGAGACGGGTTTATCGCTAACTAAACTTTTGTACAAATGCCAAAGTTTCGTAGAGTGATTTGGCTCCGGCCCAAACTCTCATGACTTCTTTTGAGATCAGTCCAATTCTGAAAAGCTGATTTTGGAATGCCTTACTAAGAGCCCAAGGATGAGTGCACTTCTCTCTCTCTCCTCTCTCTCTCTCTCTCTCTCTCTCTCTCTCTCTCTCTCTCTTTTTCTATGGGGACAAGAAAATTGCCAAACACTTATAAGTAGCCTTGCCAAGTTGTGCTGAACCGAGCAGAAAACCTGATGCTTTTAACGAAGCTAACGATTTTTCGTACGTTTCTTGAACTGGGGAATGGCCAAGGAAAGGAAAACATAAATGCGTGATGTTTGCTCGTATGTGGCCGTTTGCTTAAAAAACAAAAGCCATTCAATAGGGAAGCCCACAGTTTGCAAAGTCCACCTGGGACAGGTAAGATGTCCAGAACAGGAACTAGTGAAGTCCAATTGGAGAAAAAAAACAACAACCCAGATCGTTTCAACCTCATCATCCAATATTTTTACATCTGCTTAGAAGATGCTATTGTAGAAAGTTGGACTAATTACCTGTGGTGGTGCAAAAGGGATCCAGACTACATTCTAACCCAGTTTCTGGTGTAACACGTCCACCCAAGAACGATCAAGTGGCCTAGGTACACAATCTGTGTTTTCCACTCATCTGTCATAGATTTGACAGCTCTGTAAAACAAGCTACAGCCAAACCACATAGCCAGCAGACATGAGTTGAATCCATATTATTAATACTCAGATCCTGAGAGAAAGACGTTTTTTTTACTTTCTACTTCACTCACAGCCAGAATTAGAATTTCCCTAGATTTTCTCTGGGAGCTATTTTGGATATATATGGATGTGTTTAAATTATGTTGGTTGCTTGGCTCTGTGTTTTTTTTATTTGTGCGCATCCAGAGGTGGTATTTAGCCAGTTCGGACCGGTTCGAATGACCTGAGTGGTGACCTGAGGTGGTCGCCCCCGCCCACCTGCCCAGGCATAATCCCATCCTATATCGCTGTGTGTTTGATGCCATACGCATGTGTGGACGGCACACGCATGCTCACATTTCTGGTACTGGGCGAACCAGTTGCTACAGTATGTGAATCCCACCTCTGTGTGCATCACCCAGAGAGCGACAAGCGTGAGATGGGTGGCTATATAAACGTCAGAAATAAATACAATCAATGTATTGTTGCAGTATGACAAAGGGAATTGGTGGAGCTGGCTTTCTCAGTTAGACATCTCTCAAAGGTTATGCAGCCTCCACTTCACCTTCCTGAAACTGCTTATCTTCAGCCCCTAGGTGATGTTAAGGTCAAGTCCTCCCTCCCACCTTCATTTTTCTGCAGTGGACTCAAGCTGAGACCACGAGAAGAGAGTTATTGGATGAAGATAAGGACTCCTCCAGCCCTCCGGAATTGTTGGTCCCTTTAAAAAATGAACAACCCTGGCACGTTAGAGAAGCATACAATAAGGGGCAGGAACATGGACACCTCTTCTTCTCCTGCCTCTTAGTGTCCTGACCGAAGCTTTCCCAACAGCACGAAGCCCCGCTAAACCTCTTTTATTTAATTTACGGTGAATTCCTCTCCAGCAAAGTCTTTCCTCTCCCACAGTCTTTCAAGATAGTTCACAATTCCCGACCTTTATCAGGCTTGGAGAGTAGCCAGGCCGATATCTTTCAGATGACGCAATACTTGGCAAGAATACAGGAATGAACTCATGGTCTCCTGCAAACTCCACTCCCCTTTCGCTCCTCTTTTATTCCCTCTGGGAGGAGCCATTCATCATCCACCAAGTCGGCCCTTGTTCTTTAACTGTTCCCTTCGTCTGGCAACTCTGCACATGAGCACACTGGGAACAGGCTCCAGCTGTTCTTCTGCCTCACTGATGTCTGACTCTGAAGGCAGTTGATAACTGGCATACGGCCATGACCCCCTCTCTGCCTCCAATGCAGAGCCCTCATCGGACCTTTCCACAGACTCCAAGATTGGGTCATGTTCCTCCCCAAACTCGTCACTGTCCAACTCTGTTGCCAGCTCCGCTGGTGCTGGCAGGTCACAACACAAAGCTAGACAACAACATCAATGCAAGAAAAGAGTAGGGTTTGCTCTCATTTTATATATTATCAACTTGTCCTGTCAATATTGGTGAGGGTGTTCTTGGTGGTGTCTTGGTTAGGTTGCTGTTTACTGTAGAGTTTATTTGTCTGAGTTGGTAACTTCCTCTTGACCGTTAGTATCATGCTAATCTTGGTGTTAATCTCTGCTCATCTGGCATCTGATTGCTTGTGAGGAGACTTTTTGATCTTTTTCTTTCCTTTTTTGGCTTTTTGAGTATCTCTTTTGAATTGTGTGTAGCAGTAGTGGGTTCCTAACAGTTCTGTCCAGTTCTTAGAACCGGTAGTAAGTGCAGCGGGAGGCTCCGCCCACCTCCCCGGGTTTCATCATGGACGCTCTGCGCATACACAAAAGTGCCACGTGCGAGTGCTCCCATTGCGAGCTGGTACTGAAGGTAAGTAGAACCCACCCCTGGTGTGTAGATGTTATTTATCTCTAAGTGCCTGTTGATGGACAATTCGTCTGAGTGCCAGGTTTTCAGTAATTCTCTAGCATTTTTTGGACTTGGCTTGGTCTAAAATGTTCACAGTTTCCTAATTGAAATTATGGTATAAGTTTCCATATGTACACCTCTACTTTACAGCATCTCCAAACATGAGATTTCAACTCTTTCAATTGAAATTCCTTTACTATCTTCTTCCATTATCTGTTTTCTGGTAGTCTTTCTTTTGCCTGGATATTTCCCCTGTTTCAAATAGAAGTCTACACTCATTTCCTCAAAAGCCACCAATGAAATACAAGATCACCAGATGGAGACTAAATTAGTTGCAGTCAGTTCCCCACTCCCGAAATCAATGGGAGTTAAGTCATGATGGCTAAGTGGTTCCATTTATTTCAATTAATGAATTGAACCACTATGGAGAATGTATACTGGACTTGCATCGTATATCTATTTTTTAGAATAAAATATAATTCTTTATTGGCCAGGTGTGATTGGACACACAAGGAATTTGTCTTTGGTGCATATGCTCTCCGTGTCCATAAAGGAAAAGATACATTCGTCAAGAATCATAAGGTACAACACTTAATAATAGTCATAGGGTATAAATAAGCAATCAAATCATGTTAGAAAACAGTCAATATAAATCGTAAGGATACCAGCAACAGGTTACAGTCATAAGTGGGAGGAGATGGGTGATAGGAATGATGACAAGATTAATAGTAGTGAAGATTTAGGAAATAGTTTGACCGTGGTGAGGGAATTATTTGTTTAGGAAAGTGATGATGTTTGGGAAAAAACTGTCCTTGTGTCTTGTTGTTCTGGTGTGCAGTGTTCTATAGTGTTGTTTTGAGGGTAGGAGATGAAACAGTTTATGTCCAGGATGTGAGGGGTCTGTAAATATTTTCACAGCCCTCTTTTTGACTCGTGCAGTATACGAGGCCTCAATGGAAGGCAGGTTGGTAGCCATTGTTTTTTCTGCAGTTCTAATTATCCATTGAAGTCTGTGTCTGTCTTGTTGGGTTGCAGAACCAAACCAGACAGTTATAGAGGTGCAGATGACAGACTCAATAATTCCTCTGTAGAACTGTATCAGCAGCTCCTTGGGCAGTTTGAGCTTTCTGAGTTGGCACAGAAAGAACATTCTTTGTTGTGCTTTTTTGATGTCATTTTTTTAGGTTAGGTGTCCATTTTAGGTCTTGAGATATGGTAGAACCTAGAAATTTGAAGGTCTCTACTGTTGATACTGTGTTATCTAGTATTGTAAGAGGTGGTACTATGGGAGGGTTTCTCCTAAAGTCTACAACCATTTCTACGGTTTTGGTGTGGTGTGGACCCCACCTCCTCCTCATTGCTAACAGGCAGCAGCTGCTCCCGGTTCTTTCTGGAGCCATCTCGATGCAGCTGCGGCTCACCTGCCTCAGCCTCAGCCTGTTGGTCGTTCGATTCACCCAGCTGAAGCTGCTCTGCCAAGCTAGCACTCTCCGAGCCCCAGGCCATCACTTTCTTCTGCTGACTCAAATTCCTCTTCCTCCGAACTCATGTCTGGAGGGGGGTCCGGGTGCGGATCTATGAGATAAGATCCTATGCATTTTTAGCTCTCAGAGTAACGTCATTGGCATGGGTTCATGATGTTTCTTCCTCCAATTTTAAAACCAAGACAGAACGCTCCTCAAATATAATTTACTGGCGCACGATCATTTGTTTTATTTTGTATTTGATTTTATTTACATCATCTTGTCAGCATGACTTTGGGCAGCAAACAAATTTAAAAACAAGCGTACAAATAATAACAAAACGAAATCACACATAATCAGAACGAAAGAATACCCACCAAAGGTAATCTCTCCAACAGTAACAATTCTTGGGCCCTGCTAACTCTTGTGAGGGGAAAGAATCAAGGATTGAACTTTAGAAGACCTTTTATCATTTATCCCTTTTCGTCATCATTATCTTGCTCTTAAGAAAAGGAGAAGTTCAAGCTGTATTGCTTAAAAAGCGTGAAGAACTATTTGTAGTCAGATAGATGCTATTGAAAATGTACCTCTTTATTGCAATGTTGATTGAGTTAAGATACTATTGAATTAAGAACGTTAGAAACCGCAAGGAACTGAAGGTAACAGATGGTGTGAGAATGTAAATGGGTATACAAGTATGTGGTTATTCAACAGGAAAGACATCTGCTAAGAAACGTTGGGAAGAGGGTATAAAAGAAGGAGGTCGAATTTAACTCGGGGCCACTGTGGTAGTTGGTCCATGCTGGACTCAACTATCATCTCTGGACCTCATTGCAATGAATTATAGATGTAAGTTGTATTGTGTATCTTGGCATTTTCATGTTTGAAATTATGCATGAATAAATCTCTGATCTTAAAGCAATGAATTTTTTGTATGCATAGCCTGTCTTTTTCTTGTTCTTGATGTGTCTCATTTAAGGATGGATTCATTTCCTGACATCTGGAATCTGCAAAATGAACAGCATCTTCTGCTGCTATCTTCAAACTATGTCTCTTCACCCCCTCTTGTTTATCTTCAAGTCAACATAAAATATGTTTTATATTTACAACTGTTAGACTATAATTATGTCTTACTGAAATATCTCGTAAATTTCTTCAGATCTTCCTTCACGTAATCTCAAAATCCAAGACCCTGGGTTGGCTTTTAATTGAAAATATCCCTGCAAAGCAAGCAAACAAACAAACAAGCCAAAAGTCTTAGTGGATTTAGGAACTTCATACCAAGAACTTGACTCCTCAAACACAGATGCCAAACAATTGGTGAAATCTACCCTTTCCGTTTGGATTTTGCTTCTTAATTAAGGCAAATGCATGCACAAGCGTTGTCTGTAGTATTCTTTTATATTTTAGTTATTACATTTATACATTTTCTCTAAGTGTTCAACCTGGTCTCTTTTCATTTTATTCACGCAAACTTGAGAGGGAGATTTTGCTGACAAAAAATGACCATGATTGAGTGGGAACTCGAACTTGGTCTCCTTGATCGACATGGAACACCTAACCACTAAGAAAAAGTGATCTAAATTAGATTCTAATGCTGGGTCTTGAATCAAAGAATCAAATCTCTTTCACCTCAGGTGAGAGAGTAGATTTTCCAGATACTAGAATTAACAGGCTGCTTTTCTTTTCATTGGAAAGAAAAAAAATGACTTTGGGGGAGTGTGATCCCCTAGTTCAATCACAAGAAGACTGGAACTTTCCATTTCCATTTCTTAATGGAACAATTTTTCAAAAAGCTCTGGAGACCCCACTGAAGACTTTGGGGATAGGACAGTCATGTGATCCTGGAGCCACAATTACTACATCTGATTATATCAGGTGGCCCGTGGGCCGGATGCATCATGCGCAGGCCACGCCTACCCTGGCTCCACAAAAGCAAAAAACATCGCGACGTGTCACGATACGTCACACGACGCAATTGAGTTGACTCCTGTGGATTATATGGTTACATCATTCCTAGATATCCAGCTCAGGATATATTTAATGACATGGTTAAAATGACGTCATATCTTTTATTATAATATTATATTCTGATGTCATGTAACTTATTAATTCAGACTACCAACTTCCCTAATTTATAAGTGGCATCGACAAGCACAAGTTATAAGCATTTAATGCCTCAGTTTCAGTTTTCGGTGTCTCTGATGTTATTCCATAAACAATCCCTTCTTGGCAAGACAAACTATAACAATGATGGCGAACCTATGGCCACAGGTGGCACGCGGAGCCATATTGGTGGGCACATGAGTGTTGCCCCAGTTCAGCTGCAGCGCGCATGCACACTCCGGCCAGCTGATTTTCAGGCTTTCCGGTCCCACTGGAAGTCAGAAACAGGCTGTTTCTGGCCTCTGGAAGGCCTCGGGGGGGGGAAGGCTGTTTTCGCCCTCCCCAGACTCCTAGGAAGCCTCTGGAGCCTGGGGAAGGTGAAAAACTGCCCTACCGGGCCCACTGTGCCAAAAGAGGGGGGGAGCACGGGGGATGCGTGTGCATGCGTGGGGGACAGGCGCATTGAATTATGG